>JAQFVV010000166.1:1152500-1258092 GCA_028023455.1 Epiperipatus broadwayi
ATTATAAATCCTGAATATATGATGTGGCTATATATGACTGATGGTGACCTGTGCCAACAGATGAATGATTGTTCAGCATAAAATAAATCTGGGGGGGGGGGATTTTCTTTTAAAATATCTTCATTCATATGTTTCAGAAAGAATATTTGGTGGTATAAAGATTATTAAATACATCTATAAAATAAATAATTTATTTGTAAATAAATAACATAATCCACTTTTTTTTTGGAATAATTTTTTTAGAATACATACATATTCACATAATCGAATGGATGAATTATTATTATTATTATTATTTTATTTTCCATTAAAAGACATCATTAAAAATAAACTTTTAAAAAGACACATCACTTTTTCTTTGTATTTCACTAAAATATATCTACAATGTATCTTATAAGCTCTGTTTATATTAAGTGATAACCATCTAAATAGCACTATATATTATCACTATTGATAATTGATTTTTAACCCAGATGCTGCGATCTGGCTACAAGCAGGTTCCACAGATGGTGAATAATGGAATGGCCTCTAAATATGATGGACAAATGTGAATAACAAATAAAGTGCCCAACCAAGAGTCCAGTTGTCATGAGTTTCGCACACCATCAGACATCTTCTTAATCCAACTGTGACAATGAAATTGCATGTAAGTGTGCAACAACATTTCTATCCATTTACTACTCATACTGCTTTTTTGACTCCAATATCAAGCCTTCAAGGATTAAAAAGCAGTGATTGGGACAGGCTTAGTAAGATGGCAATCCTTTATTGTGATTTTTGACAGAGGCAGAACAGTCACTAATGAGTCTGTTTAGAACTGGATTGCAATGAGACAGCAGTTTCAACATCTAAAGATTGTATATTTAAGCATGCACATTTAGAGATCACTCTGTCTACTGCAGAAGAGCAAGGACCTAAATAATGTCTAAAATTGGATAGTCTCACATAAACTGAATAGGTATTCATGCCTGGTGAATTCCTCACTTTAGCAGTAGCAATAATAAGAATAGTAATAATGTATTTATTTTCTTAAACATAGGTAAATGATATGAGTGAACTTTATTTGATACAAATCTCTTCAAAGCCAGAATGGAGGACTGCACTGGGAGTTAAGCAGCTGTCAAAATTTAAAATAGCTGCAGCTGTTCTTAGTGAAACTTATCTCCCCAAGAAAGGAAGTTTAATTGATGGGTACACATTTTTTTAGAATGTAGTCAGTGAAAGCAGAATGTATAGTGTTGACATTTTTGTAAAGTCTAATTTAATATCTTAAATTGTAATTCATCATTAATGAAATACTAATAGTATTAAAACTCACCTTGCATAATGGTACTAGTTATCATTTTATTAGTAACTATGCATCAATCCTGTATTTAAAGAACTCCAAGAAGAAAAACTTTTATTTCTTGTCTGATAGCATTATTGCAGAAAGACCGTTAAAGAATCAAATTTTTGATCTTGGAACTTTTAATGCATGTGTTGGTACAAATAGTAGTATGTGAAGATGGGATATAATAAAAAAGATATTAGAAACGTTTTGATCAATATGAGTAAGGATAAAGTAAAATATGGGGAAAGAAAAAAGGAAAATAAAAACAAAAATGGATGGTTCAATAATAAATCGATATCAATATCATATTATAAAGATGTATATAAGATTTTAGGAAAAGAGAAGTTAAATGAGAATATAATAATTGCTTGGAAGAATAATAAATCATTAAAAAATGGATATCAAATGTGAAGAGAGAGAATAATAAAGAAAGAAAAATAGGATTGGTATATAAAATAATTTGTAGGACTTGCAGTAAAATATGTATAGGTCAAATGAGGAAAAACAGCAATAGAAAGGGGAATGGAGCATAATAGGGCTCTTGATAGAAAGGATATGAATTGAGAACCATATGTTCATTATTTGAATACTGGTCATAGAATGAGATGTATTGAAGATATGGAAATTATAACATATGTTAAAGATTATAATTGAAGGAAATATTATGAGACAGTATATATTCTAAAGAATATAATATGAGTAAATGTGTTAATTTAGTTAAAGGACCTGCAAAATTGAGTAATAAATGGGCATTGAAGGATAACTGGAAAATTTAATATATGGTTGATTTTTTTTTTTTTTGTTTTGTTGTTGTTGTTTTTAAAATTAATATATATATATGTAAATAATTAGTTAATATAAATAATTAGTTAACTATAAATAAATAAGGTTATATATGAAAATATGATTAGTAGAAATATATGAGAAATGATATATAATTTAACAAATTAATTAATTTATGAATAATTCAGAGAAGACAGTAACACATTATTTTATATTCCATTTATATACAACCCCCCCCCATTCAAACATAGGTTGTATTTTTAATTTGCACATCTTAAAATACACAAGTTAATCATTTATTTATTTATATATAATCCATTTATAAATGTTATTTATTTATACATAATATTTATAATTCATTTATAAATATTATTTTACTTATTTATCAATTAGTTTTTGAGGCACAAAACCCAGATTTTTTAAATTTATTAATGAGAATAAGCTTGATTATAAATTTAAATTTATGGAGTCCGCTTTTAAATAAAATAGTTAACTTAGATGAGTTTCTGGGGGGGGGGGGTATTTCAATTCATCTTGGCTGCCAATGCTTAATGTGGTTAATCACTTATTATTATTTCATATATCAAACACAGGTGATCATAGTAATTGATAATATAAGTAAAAAATAATATTTTATCTGTCATTACTTCTTGACAGTGAGATATAAATACATCATTTTCTGCATTTGTTTAAAATCTGCTCTTACTTATGGAGATATATAATCATATAATTTTAATGCAGCCTGCTTAAAGTTTAATTCCTCAAATATTATTCAAATTATTTGAATAATAATATTAAAAAAGGACCTTTTTAAAAAATGTAAAACAGGGGAATGCTTATGTTATTTTTTGTTTACAATTTTGCATTAGGATCTGACTTATATGAAGATAACAAATAAATAAATAAACGGGTAAAAATAGGATTAATCCAAGTATATCTATTACTAGTGCTTCCTAAGAAGATTAAAATAATTAACAGAGTGAAATTAGTTTTTATTAAGATTAAAAAAATTAAAATAAATATTGTGAAAATACGGATATATAAACCATAAAAGCAGTAATAAATTTTTGCATATTATTTAAACAAAATTAACTTATATACAGATATATAATATTTAGAAATGAAGTATTTTTGATAATAAAAAAAGTATAAATAAATAAATTCAATAACCTTATAGATAATTACTGATTAATCCTATGGACAAATTAAGAAATATTGTGAAATGTTAGAAAATATTCTTGCAATAAATATATTCATTAACTAAAACTGATAAATAATAAAAAAAAATTTTTTTTTTCTTACAATTAGTATAAAATTAAGCACAATAAACATTTATTGACATTAAGTTGATGTGAGATGAAAAATATGATCAACTCATATAATATTTAAAGCAACATCCAATGCTATCAATTTTCAATCAATAGTGATCAATTATTGAAAATGTTGTCATAAGTCATTGTGGCAGCTTCTTTATCTAAACGCCTATCACATTATGGCAAAGTCAGATAAATGATACTATTTAGGATGAATTTTAAATTAAACACATATACAAATACTAATTCTTTCAATATGGTCAAATATTAAAATTCATGAAATAATGGTGATTGATAAAATTTTAAAACCATTTTGAATTAATAATATATAATCAAATTTAAATTATTAATTAATACATTGTGTCACACTATATGTAAATACTGGAATAACTTTTTTTCCAAATATTATTGACATCAATGCAGCAATCCATTTTATCAAATTACATACTATATGTAAAATAACCACTTACACATATTATCTCATATCTTACAGAAATAGAAAATCTGCCAACTATTACATAAATGGTTAATTTACATATGTTAGATAGTTTAATAAAGAGACTGTCATATTAATATTACCAAAATGTGGAAAATTGGACATTCCAGTATTTACATATAGTTTAATTCTCTAGATATCCCTACTCTATATCCCCAACATTTCTAAAAGTATAAATAATGCCTTCTCTGATATTGATAGAATTTGTTTTCACACCTCGTCCACATTAAATCATTTAATCAACAACTTTATGGACAAACTTCCCCCTGAATAAACTCTCCAAACCATATACATTTCCTGCAATCAAGCCAATTGCAATGCAGTTTATGTCAAAGAATCTCATGCCAGATTGGAAAACAGACTCTCCCCAACATCAATATCTATATAAAAGAGCCAAAAACAAGTCACCACAAAACCATATTTCTGGACCATAAAAAAACAGCTCATCCCAGCATTCAAACCCATATTAGTGACAGCCATATGTCAGAAAGAAAAAATGCAAAGCATAAAGTAAAGGAAGCCTGGAGTATTGCAAATAATGTCATGAAGTCAACAAAAAAGAGTTATGCCCTTCCTCCTAAAATATGGGTCAGGTAGACCAACTCATTCACATATCATTTACATATAATTTACATAGCATTTATACCATACTTCTTCCCTAGTCTTCACAGATGCATCACTATGATTATGATATCGCTTACAAGATATTGAAAGCATGCTTAGTGGATTACATTAAGTGTATAAAAAAATCCCATCCCGAGAGAATACGTATATCTAGCTTACCAGTAAACAATTTCCAAACTTTTCTTAACTTGCTCCTCCAAGCGTTTCTATCTGATTACAAATTAAACTATAGATTATTCACTCACAATGGCTTAAAAATGATTAGAAATTATCTCTATTTTGTGAAGTTTGATATTTGCGCCATATTAAAAGGGGTTGTGTTTACATTCGTGAATAATATGAGATTCAGTCTAAATGAAATCATGTTAGACTTCACGTGTAGTGGTTATGTTATACATGTGGGATAGGCTGAACCATTGATATTAAAATTGTTTGTAAAGTTGATCTTTCCAGTGTTTTTACATATATTGTAGTTTTAAAATACTGCGTTGAATAGTTGCATATATATATAGAAAAAGAAAGAGAAAACGAAATGGATAGAGATTCAGATTATAAATAAATATATGAATAGACAAAGAGTAAATATAAAAATATTTTTAATTTTGATAAACTTTTTTTTTTTAAGTGTCATAGCATCGGCCGGGACGCGAACCCGCAACCCGGACAACTGCCTGCAAATGCAAGGCCGTCGCGCTGACCTCTCGACCACCAATGCAAGACAATTTTGATATACTTAGTATCAATTTTTTTGGACATTAATTTAAAACAGTTTATTAATAATTGAGTAAATCAAATTTTATTTAAAACTGAGAAAGTTGTATTGTGCGTGTGTGTACAATATAATAAAAAATGTAACTAAAAATAAATAATAATTTGAATCAGATAAACATAAGATGCAATTCACTCTATACAGATAAATTAACTCTGAAACTATTTTATATTCAAACATTTTTTATCTCAAATTTCTAAATTTCATGCAAAATATTTGACTTTTTTCTTCTGACATTTCATAATTATTGATTTTTCCCACTCCACCCCCCTCCCCAACCATTGCTTAGTTTAGCTATAAAAAAGAGATAAAATGATCTTATGTTAATGATCTTCTTAAAGTCAAGTTGGAAAGTTTTTAATGTGCTCAAGCAACTTCTTGAAGAGAGGCCCAACAGTTTTCCCCTAAGACGGGAGTTCAGTGCTGTTTACACAAGCGATATGTCAAGATTTAAATTCTTAAAACATTTTCAGGTTATAAGAAATCAAACCAGACAAATCTATAATTGCTTCTAGCTGTTTTCACTAAAGCATTTCTTCAAAGAGGATGGTTTATGGGACTGTAAATAGCTTTCCACTTCTTAGTGCTTTTATCATTTATTAGTAAAAAAATTGTTCAAATGTGAAAAAAAAAAGTATTTATCAAAGAAATATAGTAACAGATTTTAAAAGGTTTCCAAAAATATTTAAAAATCACTCAAACTATACAAATTTTAAAATAAATACAACAACATGTGGCTTTGACTAAAGTAATATTAATATATTATAGGTTTATATTAACCGTATAAATCTTTTTTCCTTTCTTTTTATGTCTTGTATGTGTAAATATATCCCTTATAAAATTTACTCTATCAATATTAATATTTAAATACAGGTATACTTTACTTACCTGGAGTTTAGATGTAATTATAGATAATTTGATTATATATGTGTGTGGGAAATGATGATCTGGACCAACTGGTAAGTGCTGGATCAGCATAAAATACGAATATTAGAAAGCATTTATCTTTTTCACATGTGTGTGGTCACGTGTATTGGTTGTATGAGATAGATTGAATAGCTGAAGGAGTTTGAAAAGCTGGGTTCAAATCCCTTATAATTATATCAATAATAATTATATAAACAAATATTATGCTATATTTTAATATTTATTCTGATAAAATAATATATATATATACCATTTGAATATTAAAAAAAAATCAAATGAAAAAAGGATACTTTCCAGAAGATGAACATGTTTATTTTAGCAGAACATAATGTCAACCAAGAACTCTGTGCTAGTAAGGAAAAAAATAGTGGCATATTTTAAGTAGATCCAATGTTACAAAAAAGTTTTAATTAACTGTTATGTTCTTCAGGCACCATATTAAATTTAAAAAAAAAAACTGACTTGAGACACAATTTTCACAATAACTTCAGTTTTAGAAATGTTAGAGCAAAAAACTTTACATTGATAGAAACTAGAAAAATGAAGGAAAACAATAAGGCTAAGACAAATAATAATTACCATTTAAACAAATAAGGAAAAAAGAAATTTCAACATCTGACAAGTATTACTTTATTGTTTGTTCATAATTTCTAATTCATCATTAACTAAGTTTAAATTACATCTTCAGTGATAATTTCTTTGTATTCCTCACAAAATTATCTTTCAAACCATATACAATATATCTTACCTGAAATAATTGATAGCTTCAGAATTTCCAAAAGTATTTGCATAAGAATTATTCATTTTTATCTTGTACCACAAAAGTTACCAAAAGTCAAAGGCTTCTATAAGAAAAAGATTCATCCTAATAAAATATACAGAACAAATCATTTCCAGAAGATAGATATGCATTTGTCATCATAGCTATTGGTTTCTTGTCTATCTAAAACTAGAAATTGTAGGCTACTGTCTGTATCACTGATAAAATGAGTTTCATCTCTTCATTTTATATGTTTTTGTGTACATCAGTGATGTTTATATTCTTTATGCACACCAGTGATGCTATCTTGTTATATTTATTGTATCACATAGATATAATTTATTTGCATATAGTCCATTTGTTAGCTATAGACTTGAAAATAATGTGATGAAACATATAGCAAAACCAGAATGACTCCACGGCATGAGTATCAAGGTATAGGCAAAAATCAGAATTTGATTCTTTGCCTGCATATGCAATCTTTCTGTACATTCAATTATTTGTTTTGTAAATCATTACTTGTAAACAGAAACACACCATATAAACCCAATAATAAATAATAAATTATTAAACCTTTCGAAAATCATTAAAAAAAATATTAGCACACATTCGTGCCAACCCAAAAAAAAGTGGGGGATAGGGGGATGTGGGTTTGTGGGTTTCCTCGGGGGTTTTGGGGGTTATTTTTATAAAATAAGTAAATTAGAACACACAAAATTACTGTACATATGAATTCATATTAGTATAAATAAATATAGAATTTATATACACACACCCCAATACAAATACAAATTAATAAAAATAAAACATTTTTCAAATAATTAAAAAAAATTAAAATGTTATTCAAAAAATTAAAATTGTATAATTACGAGCCTGATATTCTGCGATTACGTTTAGACTCCATGAAAGACTTTGTTTATAAATGGTCAGTATATTTTAATCTGTTTTGTCAAACTCATGAGGCTGATAAAAGTTTTCTGTCTTTAGTGCTTCATAAAAAATAGAAAATTGATCAAAAAAAAAAAAAAAATTAAATTCACCTGTTACGAAAAAAATTAATAAAAAATCCAAATTTCATTGGATTTTTGTGTTAAAGACATCTTTAGAAAGTTATGTTAGAGATGTATCAAATGCCTATATTTCTGTTGATGTCATGCTTAGCAGTTAAAAGAAAAGTCTGAAATCATTGTCCACAAAATCACTTAAAAAGTGATGGATAGTATATATTATACAGAGTTTTGGTCAGGGATTTCAACAAAATGTTGCATTATTATGATACCATTAAGCACTTTCAAGTATTGCACATTAAAATGATGTGAAAACAATATATATGTTGAAAATAAAATAAAATTTATATATAAAACAATACAATGTGACAACATTCCAAGATAGATAAATTGATAAAATAAATTTATCTAGAAGTCAGAAAAATAATATTTTGGTTTCAATTTATAGATTCAGCAGCCTTATTGCTTGTTCATTAGTATAGTGACAGGTTTTCTGAAGCTCTGCTTTTTCATTGTTCTCTAAACTGAATTCATATTATAATTTTTAATATTTTTTAAGTTTTATATCTTGATTTAAATTTTAACAAAAGTCATTAATCTTGTGTTTAGATTTGTAGAGGTCCCTACTGTTGCATTTTAGGTACATAGACTTGGGATTATAGCGTTAATATAAATTACTTGCATAATGAGTATGCGCTTTATAAATTATTAATTACAACTTTAAAAAGTTTTTTATAAAATTTAATAGTATTATATAATTTAGAAAATATACCAATTCACTTGGTTTCAAACACTGTCATGGATAGTAAAATTTATATATATTTTCAAATTACATATTTATAGTACAAACTTTTCAACACGTATGTATATAATGTATACACACTTCTGCAAAAAAAAGAAAACATCAAAAATAACTAAAAAATTGTTAAACTACAATTAGTAAATTTATAACATACTATATCTTTTTTTAAAAAAAAAATCCTAAAAAGATGTCATTATTGTCAAGTGTTGTAAGCTGAGAGGTCATTGCAGCCGCCTTGCACACAAGTAGTTGGTTGCAGATGGTTGTAGGTTTGCCTCCCAGCCGATGCTATGACATATGGAAAAAAAAAATGTCATTATTTTTGCTATTTAAAAATTAAGTAAAAAAAATAAATAAAAATAACTAATTTAAATATCATTTCACCACATCTCTTTGTCTTTCAAAAGATTATAAATATCTTTTAAAATCCTTTTATTATACTTGCATGATTTTTTTTAAAAGACAGCTGAAATATTATTAGATTCATAAAATAATTTGTAGATATTTCAACTAGAAGACAGATTTGTTAATGGCTTTATTGAGTCCTTCATTTTGAGTCTGTATCATAGGTTTAATAACCATTAAGTTGTTAATCTTTATCTATGAAAGAGATGACCATAATGATTATAAGTAGTTCTGAAGCCATTAAAAAGACTTCAGTAAAATACAGAAAAAATCAAATCTAATTGACTTTATTTTTATTGTTGGATCTGTAAAAAGATATCTGTTTTAAACCTCACAGAAAGTCTATTTATAATGCCATAATTTTTTCTATTTGAAGGAATATTTGGGCATCCATCTAGAAAAAGAATATTGATTTTACATGATGAAACTATATTTTGAATTAGTTATAAATCCAATTTACTCAATCACTTTTTGAATGTTTTCTGAGAGGCAACTGGCCAATAATATTTCTCATTTAATATTTAAGTGCTTATCCAGAAATTTAGTTTGGACATTTCTTTTATCTAAAAAAACATAATATTAATCAGTAATGTTTTGTTAGTGATAAGGGAACTGTTTGTTAAATATTTGCAACACAAGCTCAAATAATGCCATTTCATCTTCCATGTAGGTTATTCCTGGAAATGATTTCTAATCTAATCTTTTATAAATACCAAAAAGGCCAATATTCAAAGTCATCATAAGATAGAATTGTATTTCTATTTTTAAAAAAAATGTGCTATGATTATATTAAATTACAAATTTAATTTTAAAAAAAAATTATTTCACACTCAGCTGCCTACTATATATATACAATTTTAATGCACAAATCAGCGCATAACAGCAGAGCTTCTTCAAATTAAATCACAATTTATTATAAACTTAATATAATGTAACGTTTTTCGTATTACTAGGCCACTATACGCCTCAAATTTATATTTGAGCGTGAGTTGATCAAGCTGTATCAAAAAGAAAAAAGAAAGTTGTATTTCTATTCTAAAAACACAGCTATTTTTCCTGATCAACTTCAGCCTATTAATTGTTATGAATTGTGCTATTGACAAAATCAACTTTTAATTTTATTTCATATGGGCGCCAGAATTCCTAAGAATCCGCTGAAATATGTCGCCAGCACCTCTCGCAAGTTGTAAAACAAAAAAATAAAAAGATTTTTATTATATTTTTTTTGGGGGCAGTAATTCCACCGTAATGAGAATTAATGATTTTTCGATTATTAGTCCTGGGAGTATCGAAACATATTGGCAAAGGTAAATTACATTTTTAAATCTTATTTACTAATAGATTTAATAATAAAAAATAATAACCATTATCAATCGGACAGAGAAAAGGTTGATAAAAGTAAAATCTCTTTTATTCTATCAAACTAAAATATTTATAAGTTAAATTACATATTAACTACACAGGAAAGTACACACACACTAATCCAGATACTGAATCGATTAACAAAAACAGTGAGATTAAGCAATTAAAGCGATTTAATAATGTCCCAAGATCTTGTATAAATTTCTTTATTAGAAAGTCTCTTGAATATGAAAAGAAAAGTCTATATCAGGATGGTAGTCTAAGCTTAGATAAATAATTGTTTGCAAACTTTTAAGTCACTATCAGGAAAATTTACTCTTAACTTACCGGTAAGTTCATGTAGGTTTATGGGATCCCAGATCATGAGAATTTCCATTGGTCTCTCCTGCCGGCGTCTTCCATTATTGTTCCGCTCTTAGCTGGAGAAAAGGCACGTGTAGTGACCTTTATTGACAGCGGTCTTCAAATCCCATTCCATGCTTGCGTGACAGCTTGGTACAGCAAGGGGGCATACCTGGTGGAAGTATATTTCTTGCCAGAGGTTATGCTCGTGGAAACCTCAACTTTCAGAGACGTAACTAGAAGTAAAAGAGAAGACCCAGATTGAAGTTGTCATCTCCTTTTTATATCGCGCTCCATTTTTTTGAACTTCTGCGCACTCTTTTGTCTTTTTATCAGCATATAAGATAATAATCTTATACACTCTCTCTTAAATTTAAGTTACAAAGTTCTCGTTTTTTTTTTTAGCATTATTCTTCCATCTTTAATTAGCTAAAATATTTTTCTTTTAGCTTATACTTTTGGAATTCTTTTTATTTATCTGGATTAGTAATCTGTATGTCATTTATTCTTTCCAATTAGATAAAAAAAAATAAGAATGACAATTTTAACTTTCATTGCACGTTTTAACAAAAATTATACTAATCAAAAAAAAATCTAAATTTACTTTTTTAGCTTTTACCAAATGCCACTATATTTGTAACGTATATAAATAAACGTTACAATAAATTATAATACATAATAAATAATGCCCGAGCACTTTCAAGAGAACTTAACTCTCATAATCATGGGTAACAAATTGTGATTTAATTTGAAGAAGCTCTGCTGTTATGCGCTGATTTGTGCATTAAAATTGTATAAATTTCATTTTACTGAAAAGGTTACATCAACTATTTGCATATGATATTTTCTCAATGCTCAGAGAAATAAAACATTAAAATTTACACAATATCTATTTAATGAATATCATTTTGAATCATGGATAACTGAACAATGGATATAAGAATCATTAGATAACAGCTTTAAAACAATGCAAAATATAATCTTAATATTGGGTGCTATTGTTAAAAAAATATTGTATACAGTCTTTCAATCCATAGAAGTACTTTCAGTTAATTCCTTAACCCTCCTCAACTGCCATAAAATACTTTTGATTAATTCCTTAACCATTTTCAACTGCTGTTAAATCTAATGGAAGTTGAATGGGGTAAGGAATTAATTGAAAAGTACTTCTGTTGATTGAAAGATTGTATATAAAAGTTAATTAATGTTATATTTATTATTTTTTATTGTTATTACAATAGTTTTTTAATTGTGTGTAAGTTCATTTAAATGATTCTTTAGAAATCTTGTTTGTGAATGATCTTAGTAACTTAATTGGACTTGTTTTTTCAATAAATGGGTTTATATTCTTAGCATTACATATTTAATAAGCTATCAGATTATTTATATGCTCACTAAAAGTTATTAGAATGTCATATATATTAATATCTGAAACTGCGAACAGGCTTAACTAGTATAAAATCACAAATCACCAATAAGAGAAAGTTTCAGGCTTTTTGAGTAAGAAAGCTTGATTTATTACTACATAACAAACCAAAGAACACACAGAAGGATAATCTTCTGTCTGACAAAAATAGACTGGTATTGATATAGCAAAGGTTGTAAAAGACCTAGAAAAAGATCATACCTGAGATGGATGAAATAAGAAAGTGTGTTGGGGTGATGTGGAGAAGAAAGGCAATAGATGGATTGAACTTGAAGAGATCTTCATCCTGCATGGATTGATAATGGTTGAAAGTGATGATGATGATTGATATGATAAAAAGTAGTCATTGTTATTAAGATACATTTAAAGAATTTCTTAAAAATACTGCTTCTGAATCATATCAGTAAGGTATTCAGAGTTGTTTGTTCTGTGAATGAGTTTAAAATATATACATATGTAATATAAAAAAACCCACGCTAACTAATTAATATGTAAGTAAATTCAAAATTCATTGAACGCTAAGCAAGAGGAATTTCAAATAATTTTAAAATAAGTGGATGGCTAATATTCAATGATGTTGGCAATTTAAAACACACTTTATTTATAATTCCAATTACTATTTAAATGGATATTATTAGAATATTTGTTGAAAGCATGGCTGAATTTAAAATAAACCATGCCCTTTATCTTATCTTTTCTATTATATTTTTTCCACACACTATACGAAAATTATCAGAATTAAATATGTAGCCTATTTCATTTTCATAACTCAAAAAGACAAAAACTGAATTATAATCCGGATCAATTTTACAGCGGTTATGTTAATAGATATACGGCTTAAATTTGTGTTTAATTTTTTCCTACTCTTGCTGTAAAATATATACTAAGTGAAAACTGGGATATTTGATATGGGTTTTGCATATTCACTTAATTTATATGGCGCATTAATAATTCAAAATGACAAAATTAATTTTATTCAAAAAGCTAATGTGCTACATAGAGGTGTGAATATTTAATTCAAGCTATGCGCGAAACCACTGTAGCATCTAATTAAATCATAATTGGAATCGGCGTCATCATTCAATATTAGCAGTGATTATAGCAAAAGAGCAATTATTTGAAAATATTCTGTTTCTAAGAAACACTTGAGCTTATATGTGTAAAATAATTAATTATAATTTTAGTGATCACTTGTGTAAAAGGAAAAAATATTAATATTAATAAGCTTTTAATATTTTTATATTTTATATGAATAATTTCAAAAATTACCATAATTTTTTCTACATTTTCCATTTATAGAATTTTTCACATTACTAGATAGATATACATGGGTAATGGGGAGTTATCAAAACTTCATCAATGAAATCAAATATGAAACCAACAAAAATCACATAACCACTATTTCCTACATACACACAAGCTATCTATAATTGTAACAAATTTTCCATATAGTAGTACCATCCAGAAAAGTGATCAATGCTCAAACCTTCTGGCATCAATTGATTACTATGGCTTCCATTGGGTAGCATTACTGAATGGAAAATTTACTACCAAAAAGAAAAAGGATGGATGGCATGGAAGAAATAAACAAAGAGTAGTTGATTTAGATATAAATGTAGATTTAGAGAGAGAATGGGTCTGTAAAATTAATGATAAACAAGCTAATTAAAAATGTAAAAGAGAAGACAAAGTCAAAATAATTTATAAAATGATAGTAAGAAAAGAAGAAATTGGATATTTGAATATGCAAGGTAGTAGGAGCAAGAAAAGTGGCTGGAATTAAACAAAGATGTTAAAAATGAAGAGCTTGAGGTATTAACAATAGTGGAAAAAAATTAAGAAAAAAAAAAGAACTTATACTAGAAGACTTTGTATGGTAGGGTATAAATAGAAAGGAAAAAAGGGATGGTGGTATAGGAGTTATATCAAAAAATATAATAACATGAAAGGCTGCAACCTTTGACAGATGTGCCTTAAAAATGCTTATATGACAGCCAATCAGATGTAATAATGACTGCATAGGGAACTCTCAATTCAAAACACAAGGCAGAAAAGGATGGTTCACACCTTCTTCTCTAATTAAATTTATATATAAATAAGCCAGACTCAAGCATTTTGAATTAAGTGTGAAGCTTTCAACATCTTCACATTTAGTTCACTAAATATTATATATAAATAAACAATGTGAAATCTTTTGATTTACTATGAAGTAATTTTCAAATCTAATGAAATCATAGTAACAAACATAAATATATTAATTTATTAAGTGCAAGCAGATGATATAATAATAACGTGAAAGGCTTGTGCTTAGAATTGAGAGTTCTCTGTGCAGTCATTATTACATCTGATTGGTTGTCATATAAGCATTTTTAAGGTGCATCTGTCAAAGGTTTCAGTCTTTCACATTATTATATCATCTTCTTGTATTTAATAAATGAAGATGTTTACATTTATCACTATCATTTCATTACATTTGAAAATTACTTCGTAGTAAATCGAAAGGTTTCACATTGTTTATTTATATATAATATTTAGTGAATTAAATGTGAAGGTGTTTAAAGCTTCATGCTTTTAGGTGAAAATGCTTGAGTCTGGCTTATTTACATATAAATTTAAGTAGAGAAGAAGGTGGGAACCATCTTTTTTTTCTCATAAAATTTCTGCCTTGTGTTTTGAATTGAGAGTTCTCTCATTATTACATCTGATTGGCTGTCATAAAAGCATTTTGAAGGTGCATCTGTCAAAAGTTTCAGACTTTCACATTATTATTATATCATTGGCTTGTGCTTAATAAGTAAAAAAATATTTAAATACTGTTAAGTGTCAAGAACATTTATGATTAGAGATAAGGTTAAGGAAACAAGAATGGATGATGGCTATAGTGTATATCACCACTAGGGATAGTCAAACTATAATGGAGTAAATTAGTAATATATATGAATGCCTAGTTAAGCATATATAGATTTTTAAAAAAGGGGGAAAAATAATGGTTATAAGAGATATGAAGGGCACATTGAAGAAATTGATGACATGGATAGCAAGAATAAACAGCTTTTGAATTTTTTTTGTCAAAGTGTGAATTCAAGCACTGGAAATTTATCAAATATTTATGATGGACAATAGTCATGGTTTAGAAATAATATATTTCATACAATAGATTATGTATCAGTAGAGAAAGAATGAATAAAGTATGGAAAATTAAAGTGTTTGATAATAAAGAGAAACTCTGTAATAGTGATCATAATGTGATGGAAAATAATAATAAAAGTAGAAAGAATAGTAAAATATATGGATGGAGAATGAATAATACAAATAAGTTACAAGAATATAAAATAAAAGTAGAAGAAATCCTAGAAGAGTTTATTGGGGATGAATACAAGGACTGGTGTAATGAAGTAGAAAAAGTGGCAAATAGGGTTTTAGAGAGGATACTTAGAAGATAAAGGTAATAGGAATGTGAGAGTTAATAAAGGTGTAAAAAAGAGGCGGAAAACATTCAGAGAATATAAATGTGCTTTTGAAAACAAATCAAGTGAAAAGGATGTTAATATTAAATGAAAAAAATATTTTAAAAAAGAAGTTGGCTAAAATAAATACTTATATATAGAAAATGAAATTGAATAGTAAATTATTGGAGGATATTAATAAAAGTGGATGAGATGGGAGTAAAAAAATTTGGAAATATATTTAAAAAAGGAATGTAGGGGAGAGAGAGAAATAATTATTACTGGGTGATGATGAAAAAGTGTGTACCTCTAGAGAAGAATTGGAGACAATCTTAAATTAGTATCAAATGGATATAGAAAAGATGTTAGACATGAAAAACAGAGTTTAACAAACATAAAAGCATATAGTAATGAAAATATTAGATCTACAGAAAATGAAATGAATGAGGCAGGAAAGAAATGGGAAAAATGGAAAGGCAAAAGGTTTGATGGATGGGCAACAAAGATATTGATGTATTTAAAAAATAGGACAAAATTAAATCTATTATCATGTTTTAATAAGATGGCATGAAAAAGAAAATTCCCAGATAGCTGGAATAATATGAGTAAGGTTATTATTTAAAGAAAAGGCTAAGGATCATTGAAAGGTAAACAATTATAGATTGATAGTGGTAATGTGTGTTATGTGGCTGGAAGGATGGCAAAATGGATGGAAAAAAATAATAGTGGGAGAAATGCAATGAGGTTTTCAATCAGACAGGTGTATAGGAGATAGTTTATTTGTCATCACACAACTTATAGATAGGAGTAGAAATACAGGTAGACAGTTTTATATGGTCTTTATAAATATAGAATAGGCATATGATAGAGTAAATAGAAATAGATTATGAGTAAGTTTAAAAAATTTGGGAATGAGTGAAACTTTAATGATCTTATTAAGAGATTGTATGAAAATTACTGCATTTATCAATTAGGAAATATAGAATCAGAGTTAAAAGTGGGATGAGACTAAAACAAAGATGTCCTATGTAGCCTATTTTGTTTTTGTTATATTTGAGAGAAATGGAGACAACAATAGAAAGACTAGGAAGAGGGATAGAGGTACCAATAATAGATGGTAAGGGAGTAAATACATTATCAGGTATTTTATTTGCTTATGATATGTCTTGTGCATAAAAAGTTGGAAAGAAATAGAAGTTATGCTGAATATGTGTGCAAGGGTGAGTAAAGGAATAGGATTAACTTTAGTGAAATTAAATCATAAATAATGATGATAAATGCTGGGAAAAGAGAAGAGAAATAATTTTTATTGGGGGATATAAAGTTAAATGTGGTGAATATGTTTTGTCTTAAGTAATCAAAGAAATTGCTTGGATGAATGGGAAAAAATTGATAAATGAAGTGAAGAAAAGAAAGAGACTGATAAAGAAATTGACAGTGTTTTCATAAACGAAATATAATATAGCTAAAATTGTATGGAAGGGAGTGGTTGCAACAGGGTTAACTTATGATAATGATGTGTTGTGTGTTAGTAAAGAAGTGTTAGATTACTTAGAAAAAAAAAACAAAGTGAAACAGGAAGGCATGCATTAAACACAGATATGTGGTTGGCAAAGGAAAAAATTCAAGAAGAAATGGAATGGTCAAGTTTTTATATGAAAGATACAAAAAGGAAAATGAAAATTCTTGGTAGAGTGCAATTTATGGATAATAAGAGAATAGCCAAAATAGTATTTAATAGGGTTATGAATAAAGGACAGATAACAAGTTGGGGGAGAAAAGTTGTATGCAGAAGATTTGAATAAAGACTTTATGTCAGTATGTATTTTAAAATTGGACTATTTCCATCATCTAATATGAGTATTGAATGTGCTTAGAAAAATTTAACTTTATTTAAATATTCCAAATACATTCAACTGTTAGTAATAGCACATCAAGCAGGTTAGTATATGCACAATGTTTCAAGGAGTATTACTCTCTCCTCTTCTTCAGGTGTTGCTGATGTGACTAGTGATAGTACTAGCATGGGATTTAAACCTGGACCCTTAGATTCTTGGGTATTAAATTTTAAGTTAATGCTCTAACTAACTGAGCCATCCTGCTAAAGGCAACCTTCAGTACAAATTTTAGATAATTATCTATGAAGTTCCTTCTGATTTGTGGTTTCCATACATTATGTATAATCATACTAGGTTGGCTTACAGGATTTTTTGCTATTGTCATGTGAGCTGGTTCTTTAAATTTTCTTCTATGTACCTTCTACAAAGCCTAAACTTGAAATGCTAAAAAAAATTTACATCTATGAAATACCATGTGAATGTGAAAGAACATATATTGGTGGCAACCAGTCTAATACTGTCACTGGTCAGGACAACAACACATGAAGAAGAGGGGAGAATTATACCTCTCAAAACATTGTGCATATAGTAATCTGTTTGTTGCACTATTACTAATAGTTGAATGCATTTAGAATATTTAAATACATTTAAATTTTTTTAAAGATATTCAATACTCATATTAGATTATGGAAATTTCAATATAAAAATACAACTAAAACACCATCATCACAAACCTTCAGGAAAACATTTATGTCAGTATACTTCTACAAAAGGTAGGATGATTGTGTTGGGAGAATTGTTGAGTATTACAGTGACAAGAAATGAGATAGAAGGATGGAAATTTCAATATAAAATTACAACTAAAACACCATCATCACAAACCTTCAGGAAAACATTTATGTCAGTATACTTCTACAAAAGGTAGGATGATTGTGGTGGGAGAATTGTTAAGTATTACAGTGACAAGAAATGGGATAGAAGAATAGATGCATTTATGAAGTTAGAGCAATGGAGAAATAGTATGGAGAGTAAACAGGGTTTAAATATATATAAGTAAACAAAATATTGGGTGTGAGTTAATTTATGATACTAGCAAGGAAAGTAGTTAAGGCTAGAACAGGATCATTAGCAACAAGAGAATATATACCTAAATGGAGGAATATTGGTGATTTAGTGTGAAATCTATGTAAAGAAGGCATAAAAATATTAGGCATCTCTTATTTAAATGTAAATACTTACAAATACAAAGGGTGCAAATAATGAAGTTGTGGGAGAATAAATATAAACAAAATGATTATACAGAAAGTGGGTTCATGGTTTTTATGCTGGGTTTGGAAAAAAGATATGGGGAGAATTTCTATATAAAGACCATAGAGTGGACAAAGATAATGTGTGGACATGGTATGAATCAGGATAGAGAAGAATATAAGAAAAACTGAGGGTGGGGAATGGAAAGAGAATGGAATATTTGGTAATTGATCTCTCTGGGCATAGTGGCTAAGAAATTCCTGATTCCGAGAAAAGAGAAACCATAGTGCATCACATCACATACTGTTATAAATCAAATATTATTTTCAAATATCATAGCATCGGCCAGGAAGTGAACCTGCTAACCCAGGACAACTGCTGTGCTGACCACTCGACCACCAATGCTTGACTATATTTATTGAAAAAAAAAACTTCAAGATGGTTCTTTTTTAAAAAAAATCCACTGCATTACTAAATATTACATATTTTTAATAATCACTTCTTTTATATAAAAATGCCAACTGACATAAAAAAGTTTATCTAAAAGTAGACAAATGTGAAGGATACTTTTTTAAAAAACATAAAAAGTAGGAACTGTTGCTTTATTAAAAATTCTCTACATGTAAAAGCAGGGTTATACATTTAACAGTACAATATCGTATTTAATCATTAATTAATGCTATTATTCATTGGTGACAGTTTAGCAGTACTTATCTCACATTCAACAAGCAAATTAATAGTAATTGTATCAAATGGCTTTTTCACAAACCCTAACGAACTAAAAAATTAAAATTTACCAAATGAACACTCCTTTTTCATCAATTTCTTTATCATTTAATATTTTTCACATCAAAAGTAACTAAAACCTATAAGATGTACCCAAACTTACCTAAGCAGTTTTAAGCTATAAATATATATTAGTTTAAATTTAAAGATAGATTATATCATTAATTTCAACCACTATCGATCCATTGCAGGATGAAGGTCTCTCCAAGTTTAATCTACCTTATCCAATCTCCAGCATCTCTTCTCCACATCATCTCAGCAAACTTTCTTATTTCATTCATCCATCTCACATGTGGTATCTTTCCAGATCTTTTAAATCTCTTGGAATCCAGTTTAAGATTTCAATTTCCAATCTTTTATCATCTCTTCTAACTATATGTATAGCCCAATTCCATTTCACTCTCTTAAATCTTTCAATGATGTCAGTAATACCTGTTTGTATTCTCACCCAAATATTTCATTTTCAATCTCACTTTGTTACTCCTAACATGCAACTCACAATATTTCATTGAGTGGTCTGAAGTCTCTGTATTGCTGTTCTGTTAAGTGTCCAAGTCTCAGATCCATGAGTAAGAACTGGTAAAACACATTTATAATATATGGTGAATAATATACCTTTTTTCAACTTTACACCTTTTAATTCATGTTCTGGCATAAAGCAAAATAGCATATAGCTATCCAAGACAGCAACCTTTTGGATTTGATCTTGCATCTTGTTAGTGTCATTAGCAAATCATAATTTGATTTAAAACATGTTTAAGTTAAAATGACCAATTTGAGAACATCAAATAATTAAAAAAATTATAATGTTCTGGCTAGAAAATTTTTTACGTTGTTAATTTGAAATATGTCCTGATATATAATTTAGAAGGATGAAAGTTTTTAAATAAAATTATACAGATACTTCAATCTGTTTAAAGCTATGCATGCCCAATTCATTTTAAGAATTTGAAAATTTTGCTGGACAGTAGATAATATGAATCTAATCTACAACTGCATCTATTGAAGATTAACTATACCAGTAAATAGTTTAGGAAAATATTTTGAAAAGGAACATTTTTCAAAGAAAAAACAGACTCCATTTATAAAGTAAGGATTAGTATTTTCAGTAATTGTACAATCATCTACTAGATTGTATCTCACAAAGGTCTTTGAAATGTCATTCCTGGTGATAAAATATCATTTAATCTTCAATATCCCTGACCTTAATAACAAGCAGTAAGTTCAAGTCTTCTAATATAAACCATATTAGTTTACTAATGATTCCTATTCTTTTTAATTGCATGTTTATTTCAACAACAAATTTTTATTATAATAGGAATCATTATTGTGGATTTAAAGCATGAGCATATGGATTTAATAAATGATAAAGATAACAATAAATATGGCACTTCAATATGTCAAAGCTATTTCTCAACTTGTGAATACATACTGTAAACAGAAATTCATCAATGACTATTACCAATCCATTGCAGGATGAAGGTCTCTCCAATTTCAATCCAACTTCTCTGATCTTTAGATTCTCTTCTCCACATCATCCCTGCACACTTTCTTATTTCATCCATCCATCTCACATATGGTCTCTTTCTGGGTCTTTTGCAATCTCTTGGAATCCACTTTAAAATTTCAACTGTCCATCTATTATCATCTCAAGCAGAAATTGCCAACATTAAAATAAAGTCCTACCATATTTTGTTAAATAAATAAAACTTTCCATGAACATTATGTGAATTCAAAGATCTAATATTCATCTAAGTACATATTTTCTATGTAAATTTGCTTAAACTTTTTATCACTCCTAAATTTTATTGTTATGGCCCAATGCTATTACTGAACTAAAACCCAACCTTTCACATCCAGCACTCAAATGCTCCAAGACTTCCTCTGTGCTGGTAATCATTTGACTATTTTATTCATTACTAGTAAACTCCATAATTTAGAATGCAAATTTTCAATCTTAAAATTTTTTCCCGGAAATATATCAAATTTTCATTACACATTAGTGATAGTACTTTACAATCTTTCAATGTGTGGGCTTCTCAAAAACTAATGTAAATCCTTGCAAAAGACCTATTGTGTAAATACAATAATACATGTCAGCAATAGATTTATATTAGAGAACGAAAATTACAAAATAAAGTAAAAATATTTATTTTTTATTATGAAAAAAATCACATGCTGATGGACTGAAGATTATTTTATTATTTCAAAAATTTTCCCACCAATAGACATTTCAATAAGCAGGAAATAAGAAAAAATCATGTAAAAGCAAATGTATATCTAAAAAGTAATTATAAATTATTACAGAAAAGTATTTTTAATACAATACAAATTTGATTTTTACAATGTCCACAAATTAGGCTTGAAATAAAAAACGTTAACCTAAAAGAAAATGTGAATGCACACACACACATATATATATATTAACAGGCAGGCAGCAAATATTAAGATCACAGAATTGTGGGAAGGTTAGCCTTTCAAAGTGTTAGTTGGCAAAGACTACAAGGATAAAAATTTTAAAATATATCTGATTACTGTATAAATAAATATTCAATTATATAATTACATATATATATACTATAAATAATAAAATATTAAAAGGACAAAAGATTAAAAAATAGGTACTTTCTATTTTTTTCAGTACAATATTTTTTCTTTATAATTTCATCACTGATTATTAGAATGTTTAATATTCAAATAACTATTCACTGCTCTGTGATGATCAAATACATTGCAATAAGAAAATGATTGTATAATAATAATATACACAAAACAAAACAGGAGAGAGAATATATATCTATATTACTTTTCTTTATGAAGTATTATAACTTTATCTTTCTTATTGCATTGCTAAATCCATATAATATTAATATGATTTACATTCTGTATTACTTTTACAATGCTTCATATAATTACAACCCACTATTGATGGTTTCAAATGCCCCAGCAATCTTCTGCATAAGTAGAAGTTCTGAAGAAGATTGCTAGGTCAATCGAAACTGTCAATAGTCAGTTGTAATTATATGAAGCATTATAAAATAAAGAATGTAAATGATATTATTATTATTATCATCATCATCATCATCATCATCATCATCATCATCATTATTTTTTTTTTAAATGAAAATACTAATAAATCAACATATATGAAGCTAAAGCAGAAGTTACTGTAAACACTTAGAGATCTCTATATAAAGTAATACAAACTCATAAATAAATGAGAAAGTAGAGTGTACCCATAAGTACTTTAGCCCAGACCATATTAATGCATTCAATTTAGTGACGTGTTACAACACAGTGCATGAATTTTGTATAAATTCTGTATATTAATGAAATTTACAGTAAGTTTCACTTTAATTTAAAACTATTATTTTTACATTTCAGCTACAGTTTTAAATATCAGGAATTTTCTCATACTAATTACAATGCAGACAATAGGAATCATATAATCACTAAAAAAAATAAATACATATTGGAATATATGTTGTTGTTTTTTTAAAAAGTAGATTTCTATATAGCATTGTTATAATTATTTATTAAGTTCACAGGAAATATATGTAAATATTTTTAAGACAAGCTTTAACCTGTATCAAATGTGTCTTGATACAGGTTAAAGCCTATCTTAAAAGTATTTATATAGCATTATGTAAAACAATTTGTTCAAAGAGAGAGAGAGAGAGAAAATTACTGGTTTATTTCCAAATTGACAATAATAATAAAAAAGAAAGAAAATCTACTCAGCTATTTGCTAAGGAACAATATAATGTAGACATCTTATAGCTCACAGATTTCAATGTCACAGTTATATATGGACAAAAAAACTCCTAAAACTATATTAACAATTGTAAAGCATCATTTCGGTTATATTTTAAATCTCATTTTAATGAAAATTAAATGCAACATTTCTCAAAAAAAAATCAAGGTATTCTATTTATAAATAACAATAATGGATCTATTTATGAAATGTTGAGTTCATATAGTTAATAAAGCTCTCAAAATTACAAAAATAATTTTTAAGTATAGTAAAATGGTCAATAATTAAATAAACAAATTATTAAAGTTTTTCATTTTTCTTATTATTAAAGATGGATAAGTTGTTTGCAATCCTTATTACAAATGAGCTATACATAAAATCCAAACATTGGTCAATATATTTTATAAGTATGTTGTCTGAAATAAAAAAGGCATAGTTTTTTTTTAAAGAAGAGAATGAATATTTTTATATAAAATTATATCAAGCAGAATAATTAGCCAAATTTGATAATAAATGTTTCATTCAATTCTATAAAATTTAAATCTAGGATTTCAACTCTTTTTTGTATTAAAAACCCTCAAATTTTCTCTTTTGTTTCATACATGGTGATACAGTATTAATCATCTCATTCTGCATGCTAAAAATTATAGTAATGTCATTGTTAGAAAACATGGTCATTCGATTACTATGATTGTAAGATTTTTTCAACTCTTTCACATTTATTTATTTCACTTTTAACTAGTTTTACTTCTACAATCTAACTAATTTTTTGACTATTTGTAATTATAGTACTGTGAAATTGTACATCATCATCAGCATCATTATTCTAATCATCAGCTACTGGAGTTATATATTTCTCCCTATATTTAAAAATATGTTCACAACTTTGGTTATTGTATTTTATGTAATTATTTTCATTCATGTATTTATTTTTGTATTAACATTGTAAACTCTATTTTGCACAAGAGACTTATGTATCTATTCTTTTTACTTTTGTAATGATGTTTTGTTATTAGATAACTATTATACATAACTTCTTGCACAAGTCTCTTCTTATTTGGAGTTTTTTAATATTTCTTTTGTATTATTATAGTTAATTAAAAGAATTTTATTAATTAATTAATTATGATTAAACTTTTAAATTAAACATAACTTAATGTATATGTAAACAAAGGTAATAAATCACCCTTCCTTCAGGCTATGAATTAAAAACATTTCTGCTCTCCTTACCACTCTTATTGATAAATGCAAATATGATATAACAACAATGTTGTTTTTAAATGAGTTCAATCATTTTTACAATTATCATGAATATTGTTCTGTTAATTATGTTAATCTTTTAACTTTTCTTTAATTTTTATTTTATCCATCTCACATAGTTTTATTCTAGAGTCATCTATGTAAGCATGATTAAATAATAAATACCATATTACAGAACAATGCATCTCCTATACCCAGTTTTTTTTTTTTTACTAAGGGACACTATTTTACACCAAGTTATTTATCAATGACCTTTTCCTCTTATTAGGCTATTCAAAGTAATGGCTAAAAATTCTCAAATATTTTGTTTTTGATCCACAATAATTATTCTCTTTTTCAAGCTAAGTTGTAGTTATTGGTGGATAAAACTGGGTCAAGTAATCTAGTTACAGTTAAGTCCTTTAAAAAAGATTGGAGATTAAATTGTAGGGATGATTATAAAGACCAAAATATATATTAACATAATACTTTAATATAGCATTGTTCACAGAAAATTTTTGACAATGCTTAAATGATTAATAATTTACCCAATAAATTAAAAATATATAGTTTTAAATATTCAGAAGATGTTTGTTGTATAAAAAGTTGCCAATGACTTTTGTAAAAAATAAATATACGTTTTCACAATTTCTTTTTAATTTTTTCTAATCTGATATTTACAAATTAATTTTTTTTTTTTTTTGGTATTAGTAAAAAAAACGGAAGTATAAAAATAATTACTTTATTTACTTTTTGGGTGACATATTCCCAAGCCTTGCAATAGTTAACGACGTTCCTGTTTCTAACAATGCTTACTTCAGCTGCTGTTTGCATTTATGATAAGATTTTAATTCTATTAATATTTTTTTTCCAATAGCAACTCTAAAAATTATTTCATTTTTATTTTTACCCCTCTTTAAAATTCACATAATTGTCTCTTAAAATTATTTTATTTAAATACAAGTATATTGTCTATACTGAATTTGATGTAATTGGAAGGGATTTCAATGCAGACTTTTCAATGATATGCATGGCTGAAGAGTTGGAGGGTAAAGAAGATTGAGGTCTGTCCATTAAAGTTTAAGTTTTGATGTCCTAATATAAAGTGAGAACTGATTATATATGTGTGTAAGAGATGGTAATGTGGACCAACTGATGAGTGCTGGTTCTGCACAAAATATGAATATTGAAGATCAATTTATCTTTTTCACATTGTGATCACGTGTATCAGTTCCATAAGATGGAACGCATGGCTGATGTGAGCTTGAAAGTCTGAGTTCAAATCCCTACTAATTAAATTATTTTAATAAATTTGCTAAAAAATTTTGATTCCAAATATATTTAACTTTAATGAAAATATCTCTATGATGTTTACTGTTCTTTAACATAGATATGGATTGAGGAATACTTCAATGATCTTTCTGAAAGTCAAATAGACTCATTAATAATTCCTAGCTCAAATGACCAAGTAAAGAAAACTAGTTTGGGTATAAAAACCTATGTTCCTTTGAAGTCTCATATTAATTCAGTCTTGAATAAATGATAATGTCATAATACATTAACTCATTTTCTGCAAACTACTTCCTACAACAAATATACATTTATTATTAGCCATTGCTCTGTATGGTTTAATTCAATGATAGAGAACTATTGCTTGAAGTCACATCAACTCACGAGCAATAAATTATTTTAATTATCACTTGTTTTATTTATTAACCATTTCAAGAATGTGCAGAGCAAAAGTATCCTTGACAAACTCTTGATATACTAATACCACCCAGGGCAAGCCATAATAATCAATGGGTGCAAGAAGGTTTGTGCATAAAATTTCTATCTAGGGCCTATTCATCAAATATTCCCAGATTTGTTTCTAGCTTGTGGCTTTATCAGTGAGGAGCCTTGAATCTGAGAGCATTATATCTAGATTTTAGGACCTAATGAACTCTCTACTAGTCAAATTTGACAACTATAAAGCTATGAGTCCATAATTAAAACAGATGTTTTGAATCCAAGCTCACTCCCTTGTATAGTCATAAAGATTTTATCCCAGTTCTGTATCTTTATGTTATAGTTCTTATAACAAATCTGGTAAGTATTAATAATAACCAGTTGTTATTACTAATTACTAAGTCTTTCGGTCAAAGTAATAAGTAATATACATAAATCACACTGACTAGGCAATTATTAATAATTACCAGCGATTTCTGGTAAATGTAATAAAAATATATTGTATAATATTATTTTTTATTAATTGTTGTATTATTTATCATTTTACTCCTTTTATTAGAACAATCATATAATATCTGCCACATACATAAGTTCTTAACAAAATTTTTATTTCACAAACCAAAAGGAAAAAAACCCAATTAAGTAATTGTACAAAATTCTAACAAAATTGCACAAATAACAAATACAAAACAAATAAGAAAACTTTAATCAGATAAAAGTTTTACATTTTTATAAAATTGCAAACTATTTATATATATAAAATTACATTGCTAAACTATTTATTTTCGCAGGAAGAGCTTTTGTGGCATTTAGAATTGCAAAGAATTTTTGATTTTTTTACATTTGCAGTGCTTTGAGTTACAATCACCTGTGCAATTGCAATGTTGAAATCCTTGATCACCTATTTGAATTCATGCAAGCACACATTTCCATATCTAGAACTTCATTAATTGAAATAAAAATCTTTTTGCAGACCGTAAATTCACTCCTGGCATAGTAATTGGTTTAAAATGCTGTATTTTGTACAGAGTTCATATGTTATTATTTTTACTTGACATTGTAACCGCTATAGTATTGCAGTTACTGGCTTTAGCTCTATCTATGTCTGGGATCATCTGATTGCATTCTCCTACATTTGCAATTAAAAATTTAGTCTTTGAAGATTGTAACATTTTTTCAGCTTGCTTATTCAGACTCTGCTTAGCAGAGTTTTGAGTCTTTTACATTTTCTTCACAGATTTCATTGAGTGCAAAAGAATCATTTTTGGTCTTTTTACTATTTCCAATAATTCCAATATTTTTTCCTTCATTATCGCTCATGTTGTTTGTCAATATGTCAGAAAAATATGTTTGATCTATGATTTAACTAACACTCCCATTTCTATTTTTGTTTGGATCTTCAACAATCATTAATTGCAAGTCTTCACTCAAATCGTTTACTCCCACATCTATATTATCATTATTCTCTTCTGTAACATTGCAAGCCTCTCCTGAGGCTATTCTCTGGAATTCGGCATCACTATTGAATTGATCTTTTAATAACATCTCAAGATTTTTTTCACTAGTGATTTCTAATAAAGTTTTGACTGGCAAGTATACTTTCAAACCTATTCTAGATTTACAACTAAACAAGCCTTGCATGGACTGTGGTCTATTCCAGAATGATAGGGTCTATTTTTCATAAATTAAATAAAATTCAATCCTTCTGACCATTTAGTTTGCATTGCTTCTTTCAAGCCAGGTGGGTAACATATTTTCACTGCCTTGATTTGTGCTTTCAACTGTGCCTTGCACAAACTATTTTAAGTTTATGCCATGATCTGTAGATTTCTCCAACAATTCTGTCCTTAAATTCTCAGCTATTGCCACTTATGCAAGATGCATGAGATTCCAAAAATTGTAAATATATCTAATAATTGGCAAGTAACTTCTTCATCATGTTTTGTTTTTAAAGCTCTTAGTAAAACAAATTTCATAAGATCTTATAAATTTGTAATACTATCCGGTTGCAATAGCATTTCTACCAGATCAACTTGAGATCTTAAATTGAATTTACTGCTTTTAATTGGTTTCAATTAGTTTCAAAATGAGTCCTGTTTTTTGGAATGCTTAATTACTTTTGACAGGGTTCACAAATATTTAAATACAGCATAACATTTTCTATTATAACATTTTTATACTTTGTCTTAAACTCTTTCATCATCCTGTTTCACCCACATGACTAATTGCAATATGGATCTCATGAATTAATTAAAAATTCACTTCCACAAATTGAATATGAGTTTTTCATCACTTCTGATTTTTATATTGTATCTTGATAACCACTGTTATTCTGTAAATGATTTGCCAGAAATCTCTGTGTTTCTTTAACTTTTAACAAAAATAAATAATACTTTTCTCTTATAAATAACTGATGATTTGTTCCCCCAATTGTTCAATTTTCAATTAGTTCATTTGATCATTAATCATTTCTTCATTAAGTCTAAATTCTCCATAATGTAAAATTAAGGAAAACACAAAAACAATGTGTTAATCACACTAGCAATAGACATAAATAAAAAGCAATATCTTCCAATAATATAGCAATCAGCACTAAGTGAATGGTTAGTAAGATCACAACAATGATATTACTCCTTCTTTCCTCTAGAATATGGAGAAACTTTGAACCTAAAATATTGAAATTTATTAAATTTACCATTGATAGTTAGGAATTATTAATAACTACTGGTTCATGTGATTTATTTTTTTAAAATTAATCACTTTGACCATATTATTTGAGTATTATTAATAATAACCAGTAATTATTAACATAAACCAACTAACTAATCACTTCAACCATAACATATACATTTTGGTGACTATGGTTATTATAAAAACAAACACACCAAAATTTATAGATACTGAACTGGGTTCAGATTTATCTGACTAGACAAATGAATGAACTTGGATTGAAAACATCTTCATTTTGGACTTGTAGCTTTATAGTTAATCTAAAAAGTCAAAAGTGGCTGCTGGGGGTGGGGGGTTGTATTCGATTCTCATATCTAACTGCAGGGCTTTCAGATTCAAGGGCTCTCATTGATGAAAGTCACAAACTAGAAACTAGTCTGGGGGGATATTGGATAAGTAGGCACTAGATAGGGATTTTATGTTGCATCCATTGATTACTATGGCTTGCAGTGGGTGGCACTACTGTATGAAAAGTTTGTCAGTTTTGTCAGCTGTGTAAGCAAAAGAAATTGTGATCATGTGATGTTTGGTGGTTTAATACACAAATATAATACTATATATTTTTATTAGTTACTGCTGTCCAATGATAATTCCAGTACTAGCTTAGTTATGCCTTTTATAAATTTATTTTCATCAATTAATTTATATTTTGGTCACTTAAACTATCTTGGATAGTGTTAGATTCGGTTTTAGCGTTCCTCCATTTTGTTTTATTTTCAAGTTCCCAATTTTATGAAAATATTACTCTTTTATCTTAAACAGGTTGTGATGGTAGCATTCAGCAATCTTACACCTTTCCCATAAATATAGTCATACTACTATTTTATTGAACTTGCTTTATTAATTCCTTATATATATATATTGCCACACACAGCAAGCTAGAGTAATCAATGGATGCCAGAAGGTTTGTGCATAAAATCCCCATCTAGTGCCTACTCATCCAATATCCCCAGACTAGTTACTGGTTTATGGCCTTCGTCACTGAGAAATGGAGATAAAAGGTAGTTGCTGGAGGGTTGCATTAAATCCTAAGATCTAGATGCAGTGCCCTCAGATCCAAGGCTCCTCACTGACAAAGACCATAAGCCAGAAACTAGTCTGGGGATATTAGATGAGTAGGCCCTAGATGGGGATTTTATGCACAAGCCTTCTGGCATCCATTGATTACTCTAGCTTGCTGTGTGTGGCAATACGTATAGTGAGTTTTGCCTGTTTTAACAACAGTTATACACAAGCATAAGAGGTGGTGGTCATGTGATGTTTATTGGCTTAATTTCTTTTCTAAAAGTATATATTTTATTTGACTGGGTTCTTTCTAATCAATACCATCATGTTAAACACCTAATATGACACTTAACTCTCTTCAACTATTTATTCAAAGAATTTTACCTAATGGTCTTTTTCTTTTTAATAGTTTTAAATCATTAAAAATTTTATTTTATTGTGTAATAATTATAGTAATATATAATATATAGAGTCATTCAGTCTCTGAATAATACATTCATTATTTTCCAACCTCGTTTCTTTAAAAAAAAAATATATTTTTTTTACAATATAATAAGCATAACAATTTGAATCTCCTCTTCCATCTTTTCATTTTTTCCTCGAATTAATCTGATAAATGCATTTCCTACCTTGTGCAGAAAAAAAAAGTTCAAATTTAAAAAAAAAAAAAGAATCAACAGCTAAGAAGATTTTTCAGATCAACTATGAAAAAGTAAATAAAGTCCTTTTTGTGTAAATATTGAAATAATTGCATGGAAGAAATTTTTTTTCCACCTGAACAAAATACACAATCTCAAACCAGAATTCTGTGCTGGTTTGACAATTTTGCTTTACAAATTTGTTTTTAAAAAGACACATTAATATTAAAATTGTTGCTTGAATATCATTAAATTTATAATAATTTTTTTTTAAAAAAGAAGTTATTCAAAAGAGATATTTTATTAGCTGATAAGGTTAAAAAATAAGGTGAGATATAGTAAAAAAGTATTTTTTTCTAGATAAACAGAAAATTCTTTATTTTTAAATCTTTCATTCCTTTAAAGTGAATAGTTTATTGTATTATAAAATACACATTGCAGTAAAAGTTAATATATATAAAGTATACATTAAGATGAATATATATATATATATCATTTGTTTACTTAAAAATTATGCTTTCATTTACAAAGTGTAAATAAAATCATAAATCAATGTTAATTATCTATAACAAATTTGAAATTACTTTAATAAAAAACAGAATAAACGGTAATTAAAAAAGCCATATTTGCATAAATATGCATATATATTTATTGATATTACATAATAGACAAAGTTGACATGGTTCAAAATCCATTCACATTAATTCTTTTCCCCAATCCATTTTAAACCATCACTACAAATTCTTCCTATTCATTTTCGAATATCATAAAATCATTTATGTCTTTGTCTCCCGTTCTGTTATTCACATTCTCCTTTATCTTCAAATGAAAAATAGGGAATATAGTATAATCTATTATATAATATTCACAGAGATCATATGCAATTTAAACAAAAGAGATTTGCACCCTAAGCACATGTGCTGTAATATTCTTATAATAGCTCAATGATGTTTTGTTGAGTACTGAGGATATTCTCAAACCAAAGCATAATAGATTTTTGAAAAGATAAGAGCAGCTGTCTTATCTTTTGTACCTAATTTAGTTATGTAGGCCAATCTAAAGCATCTTAGTTTGAGAATGTGAACATATATATATATCCAATAATTTCTTTCTATACATTAACATTTATAAAAATGTTCAATTTAATATGTGTTAATATTATGAACTCTTAGAAACTATGTAATATTCAGTTTTATTTACTAGTGCAGATCAGTCTTATTTTGATTAAATGAGACGATCAAAATATACGGGTTGGTTTATAATTCACTGATATTGCAATCAAATTTTAAGTCTGTTTATTACCCTGGTTATTTTACTTGAAAAAGCTTTTACAACCCCTTTTTAGATTTTCATATTAATAATGAGGATATTCATATTTTGAACATTTATGTACTCTTCTCTTAACACTATAATAACCCCAAATTTCTCTTATCCAAAGATGTCATCACCATTTATACCGAGTAGTATTATAAATATAGGGGATTTGAACACAGACTTTCAAGCACCCTTCAACTATCCACAATATCTCATACCACCACTACACATGACCACATACATGTAAAAAAGGTAAATAATCACCAATATATGTATTTCGTGCTGAACCAGCACTCATCAGTTGGTCCAGATTATCATCTCCCACACACACATATATAATCAGTGCTAAATATAAAGTTAACGAGGTCTGGCATTCTATGTATATAATTAATAATTAGTTGAAAGTATACTTAGCATAACATGCCGTTAAAGTATTAAACCAAACTTTTCCTTGAATACATTTTGTATGTACTGTATTTATTTTGGATTACATGGTTCCGAAAAAAGTTTTTAAAAGATCGAAGTTATAAAAAGTATTGCTATATTAAGAAAATGGATATATTTAGATAATACAGATATTTACATAAACTTATTATTTGCTGAATTATTAGTATTCAACTGTAACTTTAAATAAAATTAAAAAAAAAAATATTGTTCTTGTCGTGCTACACATAGTGAAGAAAATATGTGATTAATCTTCATTATTGCCAAAAAAATTAACCCAATAATAGGAGAGATAAACTCAAGCATTAATATTTATTGAATAGCGTGTCCCACCAGAGAGAAGTAGAATACATCTCACTTTGATAAATTAAAAGTAAGATGATATTACTCAATTTGTTATTCTCGTATTCAAATATCATGACATCTTGAGTGATGCCTACATGATAAAGAAAGATAGCTAATATGTATAGGCTAATTTTTTCACGTGATACAATTACGTTATAACGTCAACGAAAATAATTATAGATACAGTATGTTAAATAACATATATATATTATTAGACAGAAAGTTTTCGTCTAAAATGCAAAAAGAAAACTTGAAATCCTGCTCTAAATTAAAAAGAGTTTAATCCCTTAATTTTCAGTCTTTACACCTTTCTTTCACATCTGTCAACCTCTGTTAAATTGAATTCAGTTTGACTTATCTGAAGATTCACACTTTCAGTAACTAAGTCAGTAAGAAATAGTTTTAAAAAACTCTTAAGGATTTACTCAAATGTAAAAAACAAAACACCTGAACAAGAAATTTAATGGCTAATCAATAAAATATACATCTGGAATTAAATCTACAAGAATACTATTAAACATTTAGAAAAAAACTAAAAGTAAAGTTCTTTAAAAAATAAAATATATATAAAAAAATAATATATAGCAACTCCTTTCTCTTTCAGGTTTTATTTGGAATAACAGATACTGTAAAGAATTAAGTTAGTCGCCGTTTTACTAATAAAAAAAAGTATCTCTTATTGTACTACATAAAATAAATATGTAAATACAAGTATATTGTCTGTACTCAACTTAAGGTAATTTAAATATTACATATTCAGCCTGTATTCTATCTATCTCTCTTCTGTATATTTAAATGGGTATGTGAGGCGTCGGAGTGACTTAAAGTCAACATGCGTATGACTAATATTGGTATCAATAAAGGGCTTTGAGTATTCGATCATCAGATTTTCAAAGATGTGAATGGCTAAAGAGTTGGATAGTGGAGAAGGCTGAAGCCTGTACATTAAAGTTTGAAGATTTGCTGTCTTAATATAATCTGAGCATTGATTATATATATATATAATGTGATAATCTGGATCAACTGATGAGTGCTGGTTCAGTACGAAATACGTATATTGGAATTTACCTTTTCCACATGTATGTGAGTTGTGTGTATCAGTCATATAAGATGGAGTGGATAGTTGTAATGAGGTTGAAAGTCTGAGTTCAAATCCTTTCTAATTACACATAAAAATATAATCGAATTTGTAATGTTTGATTGAATACAAGTATAATTTATATACCTGAAGTTATGTAATTATATAATGGAAATGGAACACAGACTTTCAAACTGCTTTCAGTTATCCAATTTAACTCAAACAACAATCGAATTTGTAACAATTAATAAATAAAAATGTTCAGTTGCTATAGAATTTCTTTTGACTAAATGGACCATCCTTTACTAAAAAAAAATAATGGAATGGATGAGATGTATATGTAAATACAATATTACATTGTTAAGAACTTTTTTTTCCTTCTTATTTGATTGTTGCCATCTTCAATTTTAAAAAGTACTAAAAACCAAAGCATGTAACTAAGATTATATATCTTCTAAGGATATGTAAATACTGGAACAATACACATTCGAAACACAATTTATATCAAAAGAACGTAGTGCATTAAAATTTATCATTCAGGTGCTTTACACAAACATTTATATATATATATATCACTTTTGGAAAGGAACTTTCATCCTTCAGCTTCTAAAAATTCATTATATTTATTGTTTACTTTTCAATTTATTTATGCTTTTGGAATATTCTGGGCATTTACATATACACAAATAGAGAAGATATATAGATATAATATTTTTTAATACTATGAGTTTTTATTATAAAACAAAAGTAAATCCATGAAACAATAGATAAATTATACGAGTTTATATATGCATTAATGAAAGTTTATTATGTATTTGTCTCTTAGACTGCATATTATACAGAGATATACTGTATTTCTTATTCTAAGTTCAAGCAGTTGTATTTCAAAATGATTATGGTAGAACTAAATGACTTAAATAGACCCCTATGGTACCTAACAATAATTACAATAACTTTTGAAAATAAAACTAAAAAAATATCAGGAAAATAGAAAACTATTGCCAACAAAGATAAAATGTTTTTATTTGGTTGTATTTACTATCTCCTTGATTATATATCAAGATCTGTCTTTAGGAAAATATATATAAAATTTTCATTTGCTAAAATTTATTCATTCCTTAAAAAATAGCATAATGAATAAAAGTGTACTGAATAAAGCTAAATTCTCATAGGAGTAATATTAATAATCTTTAATTGGTATCACAAAACAATAAATCAATCAGTATTTAATGTTCAGAGATTCAAAGATCTAGAAATAAATTTTCTCTAGAAACAATTGTTCAATATTTAAATGCTACTTGAATTCAACCACTTATTTGTTTTTTGTTTTTTATTACATAACTTAATTTGCATGTGTAAAACATGAAAATACTTTTTTATCTTAAGAATCAGCCTGATATTTTCAAAACAATAGGATTTAATTTTATTTATCATACAAATCTACTGCATTAGACTCATTACAGATTAGCATTAACTTTTATAGCCATATGTAAAATATACATATAAAAAACATACGTTTACAAACTAAAAATTGTTTGAAAATATTAATATTTTTTTATAATTTAAAATTAGCAATATTAAAAAATGTAATTTATAATTATTGGGCAATTAAAATATAGAATATTTTAGAATGTTAAGGAGTAAGCCCTATTGTGAAATGAATTAAATGTACAAGAATTATATTTACATTAAGGTAAATATTTTTTTAGAAGACAAATTTATACAAAAAGTTTTTAAATTCCGATCTTTTGTCATACAGAGAAAGATAATGGATGATCATAATTATAAGGATAATATCAGTTCAAAAAAATCAAAATGATATTCAAACAATAAAATCATAAAATCTACAGTTTCATTTAGATGATCAAATTTAACATTTTCTTTTAATATTACTTAGATATAAATTTATGCTGAAACATTTATTTCTTACTTTTATTCCTATGACAACTGTGCAAATCACTAAAAAACATTACCTCTGCTTGCAGTTACAGTATAATATGTTAAAAAAAAATAATCAATAAGCATTTTGTTAAAAAAAAAAAAGCATTCATGAAACATTTGTTAACAAAATACAGGAAAATGTGAAATTTCATGTAAAATACACAATGTATACAAATGAATTCTCATTGTATACCAATGTAAAGTTTTGTCAGAATGTTCCTAAATCCTAATCTGGACATATCAGATTATCATTTATATCTAGCTTTCAAAATAGTCTATTAGAATAAAATTTTAAGACAAATAGGATATATTATTTAATTAATAGATTAATATTATTAATGAATGCAGATATTTTCACTAAAAATATTTAAAATGTAATAATTAATACAGATGCAGAAATAAATCTAATGGTTATATAGATTTTTAAAAAAAAAAAATCTTTTTTTATTGATTTCACTATATATTAATGTGTGCATACATACATTTTAAATTTTCCCTTTATTTACTATAATTATATATATATAAAATGAAGTCATATGTCACATGACCTAATTTAACAAGATTGTATTACAAATGTTATATATAGAGCTCACAAATAAGCTCGTAATCTGCAAAGCTTGTTGTGGGCTTATTTGCAAGTTCTATATATATATTCAATGGATCATTAGTAAGAATGGATTTCCATTCTTGCTATTAAAAGATGAGAAGGTTGCCTTGTCAGCAGTGAGAAATATTGATTACTATCTTTAATGTTTAGGTGGTTACTGGTTGGTATCTAATTATATATATATATATATATATATATATATATATATATATATATATATATATATATATATATATATATATATATATATATATATATGCAAAATTAACAAGAATCATTCTCTGGCTTGCATATCTGTTATAGTATATATTTCTGAAGTCACATGCTTCTTGCAGAAACCCTTCTGCATCACTATTCCAAATGACATCACCATGTAAAGTTGTGGGGTGATGTAGCACATTTTTTTATGATATGCATTTTGCACATTTGTCAATTTTTTTATAATAGCTGAAAATATCTAACAATGTGAAAATCTGTTTTCATTTACAGAAAATGACAAGGAAAATCATTGTAGTGCTTGAAACAGATTATAAGCAAGCTGATATTGTAAAACACAAGATAATGAGTGGTTTAATTGAAACATTAAATTCACCACATCCTTAAAAAGCTTGGCAAATTAAGTCCAAAGTCAAAGCAATGGTGATTTTTTTTTCATGCCAATGGCATTTTTCTCTCAGATTTAGTTCATAATGGTCAAGCATTTTATCTGCTAGTTCCAAAACATGTATGAGATGTGTTAAAATTTAAACATCCCATTTTGTGGCATAGAAAAGAGTGCAAGCTCCACTCCAACAAAGCATCATCTCTCAAAACCTTGAGTATAAAACACTTTTTAATTAAATTCAGCATGGCCCAGCTTATCTATTAACCATATTCACTCAATCTCACTTCATGCGATTTTTATCTGTTGAATGAAAAAACATCTCTTTTTTTTTTTGAAAACTGGAAAATGAGAGAAAAAAGATGGAGACATTAAAAGACATCACTTTGTAAGTAATTCCAGACTACTTTGAAAAATGAAAAACATAAACACTTAGACTAGTGTATTCCATCAAATGAATAGTAATTTGAAAAAGATTAAATTTATAACACTTAGAAATAAATAAAATAATTTTTCATTATAAAATTATGCTTATTTTTGGGTTCCCCATCATCATCATCATCATCATCATCATCTTATTATTATTATTATTATTATTATTATTATTATTATTATTATTATTATTATTATTATTATTATTATTATTATTATTATTATTATTATTATTATTATTATTATTATTATTATTATTATTATTATTATTATTATTATTATTATTATTATTATTATTATTATTATTATTATTATTATTATTATTATTATTATTATTATTATTATTATTATTATTATTATTATTATTATTATTATTATTATTATTATTATTATTGAATCCCAAAAAGATTGGGGAGTTATATTTTCTAGTAATGGATCCTTTCTTCCTCGTTTGGAAATGATTATTGGTAAAGCTTTAAAAATTGTAGGTACTATTCTAAGGTTTGGTTATCATTTCAGTAGTGATACAAAATTTAAATTATTTTTATCATTGGTTCTTCCCATCACTGAATATTGTTGAGTCATTTGGAATCCTAGCTCTAAACAGGGATGTAATTTATTACAATCAGTCTCTAATAAGTTTTCTAAATATGTTCATTGGGAAATAAAATTGTTGTTCATCTTTCTTCTAGAAGACAATATAGAGATCTTAAATATCTTTATAAACTTGTTAATAAAATAGTTCTTTTATCTAACACAATTTCTACTGTTATAATTAGATCTCATGTGCATGATACTCGGTCAGCTTCTGTTTGTTACATTAAAACTTGTCATTCCAATGTTCTTAGATTTTCTCCTTTATTTAGGCTACCATCTTTATATAATCAGATTTGTAGTAATATTAATTACTTCAATTTAGATTATAATCAATTTTGTAATGTTATTAAATTTAAATGCCAGATTTGATTGTTTTAACTTGGTTTTGTTTATATATATATATGTTTGTTAAATTGTTTTTTTATTTATTATTTTGTTATGTGTTTTATATTTATCCCTTTTATTTATTTGTTATTATTAATGTCTTAATAATAATTGTTTATATGCTGATGTTTAATTTTACTTTAGATTTTTAAATGTGTTAATTATCTTTTATTAAAATATGGCACATACTTATATTAATAATTTGTCATTTAAACTCGTTTATGTATTTATATATTTGTTATGGTGCAATACTGTAATTGGTTTTATGCTGTAGTTTTGTATGGTAAATAAAATGAATTGAATTGAATTATTATTATTATTATTATTATTATTATTTATATAAATAAGCATTTATTTTTATAGCGTCTGTATATAATTGTAATTACATTCATATTGGCCTTTTAAGCCAATTGTGCAAACGCTTTGCGAGTGTTAAATAATAAATGAATACCCTCTGACCAATACAAGATATAGAATTTATGCAGGAATAAAAAGAAACCCCTCTTATTCCTACAACTCAAATATTTATATATGAGCAAATCTGAAGTACTGGCACAGAAGGCATGATGATAGAATGGTCATTTTAAATTACTATATACAATGTCTGAATGAATGACGCCGATGAAATTTTCTAGAATTTACTAAATGTCATTCCAACTGAAACTTAATCATATATATAAATAAGCATTTATTTTTATAGCATCTGTATATAATTGTAATTACATTCATATCGGCCTTTCAAGCCAATTGTGCAAAAGCTTTGCGAGTGTTAAATAATAAATGAATACCCTCTGACCAATACAAGATATAGAATTTATGCAGGAATAAAAAGAATCCCTCTTATTCCTATGACTCAAATATTTATATATGAGCGAATCTGAAGTACTGGCACAGAAGGCGTGATGATAGAACGGTCACTTTAAATTACTATATACAATGTCTGAATGAATGACGCCGATGAATTGGTCAGAGGGTATTCATTTATTATTTAACACTCGCAAAGCGTTTGCACAATTGGCTTGAAAGGCCGATATGAATGTAATTACAATTATATACAGACGCTATAAAAATAAATGCTTATTTATATATATGATTAAGTTTCAGTTGGAATGATGTTTAGTAAATTCTAGAAAATTTCATCAGCGTCATTCATTCAGACATTGTACATAGTAATTTAAAGTGACCGTTCTATCATCACACCTTCTGTGCCAATACTTCAGATTTGCTCATATATAAATATTTGAGTCATAGGAATAAGAGGGATTCTTTTTATTCCTGCATAAATTCTATATCTTGTATTGGTCAGAGGGTATTCATTTATTATTTAACACTCGCAAAGTGTTTGCACAATTGGCTTGAAAGGCCGATATGAATGTAATTACAATTATATACAGACGCTACAAAAATAAATGCTTATTTATATATATGATTAAGTTTCAGTTGGAATGACGTTTAGTAAATTCTAGAAAATTTCATCGGCGTCATTCATTCAGACATTGTATATAGTAATTTAAAGTGACCGTTCTATCATCACGCCTTCTGTGCCAGTACTTCAGATTTGCTCATATATAAATATTTGAGTCGTAGGAATAAGAGGGATTCTTTTTATTCCTGCATAAATTCTATATCTTGTATTGGTCAGAGGGTATTCATTTATTATTTAACACTCACAAAGCGTTTGCACAATTGGCTTGAAAGGCCGATATGAATGTAATTATTATTATTATTATTATTATTATTATTATTTTGGACTATGTCTATATCTAATATTTTTAGAAAAAATTCAAACTATTTAAACTTTATGTTTTTAAATATGTGGAAATTTCTATTATTTTTATTTTTAAAAAATAAACTATCATCTGATTTATGATTGTTAATATATATATATATATATAATTAGTCCATTTCTATTGTTTTACACCGTAGGTCTTTGAAATTATGTAATATCTAATGTAGTGCTATATTTATTTTTAAAAAATGCAGATTAACTAATATTCAAAATTCAGAAAATTTAAAAACTTCTAATATTTAATCATACTTCAGACACCTTCATTGGTGAAGCAAAAAATATGAAAATAGCAAAAAATATGAAAATATTATAATTTTGAAAATGCATTCAATTACAAAATGTTGAATGCTAAACGACAGGTCTGAGTATCATCCTCAAATCAAATAACAACACCAAAATAAAGTCACTGATTTTCTAATATTCACTTACTCTTACACCCACTATTGTTAAATAACAAACATATTATGCGTATTTCAGTTTATATAGAGAAAATCAGTTATAAAAGTTAAATTATTGAAAAATCAAGGTCAGTCTATCTTTTATTGATTTTTAATTGTGTATAAAATACAAAAGGGAAAAACTTTCCATTCTGCATTAAGTAATAACCATCAAAATATTAACAGAAAAAAACAAGTGTTGTTAGCCATGAGGTCAGTGCAGCCACCTTGCAAGCAAGCAGTTAGTTGCAGATGGTTGTTACGGGTTTGCCTCCCGGCCGATGCTATGACATATGGAAAAAAAACAATGTTGGTGAATAGTTTAAATAGCTGACCATTTTTATGTCAACATGGATTCCCATTAACTAATTGTAAAACAGTAACCACAATTTTCTAACACCTATGTAACAAAATTTCTTTATATTTAAAAAAGATAATCAATACATTTAAATTTACTTTCTTTAATTAATCTTTTTTACACAATATTTACTAATAAAATTTAAATTATGATAATAAATTATGTTAAATATTGTTCAGTTAATTTTTTCTTTAATCTTTCAATTAATATTGTTTACACCTAATTTTTACTTAATAATATTTTTAAAATATTTTTGTTTATATCTATAAAATTTTCTAATTCAAAATGAGTAGAAAATCATACTTCAAAATAATGGTTTTGACTTTATAAAATGCAAGTATTTATTTAAAAAAAAAACATCAATATATTTTCACCCAAGATACTAGAATGTTATTTTTGAACATTAATTAGATAAAGAATGTCAAAATTTTCCTTCAATTGCTGTCACTGATATATCACAACAAGCAATCTTTTTGTATATAAACAGCCAATAAACATCACATGATCACCATTTCTTATGCTTGCTTATAACTGTTATTAAAACAGGCAAAACTCCCTATATGTATTGCCACTCAGTGCAAGCTAGAGTAATCAATGGATGCCAGAAGGCTTGTGCACAAAATCCCCATCTAGTGGGCTACTCATCCAATATCCTTAGACTAGTTTCTGGCTTAGTGGAATTTGTCAGTGAGGAGCCTTGGATCTGAGAGCACTGCACCTAGATCTTAGGATCTAATGCAACCCTTCAGCAGGGACCTTTTATCTCTACTTAACTACAAAACTATGAGTCTTAAATTGAAAACACCATAATATTTTCAATCCAAGCTCATTAGCTTATATAGTCATATAGGTCTGAACTCATTTCAGTACCTATACATTTTGATCTCTTTGGTTCTTTAATAATCATAGCCACCACTATCCTATTAGGCAGGATTGGTTTTAAGCCAATAAACATCATATGATCACCATTTCTTATGCTTGCTTGTGCTCTCAGATCCAAGGCTCCTCAATGACAAAAGCCACAAGTCAGAAACTAGTCTGGGGTATTGGATGAGTAGGCACTAGATGGGGATTTTATGCACAAGCCTTCTGGCATCCATTGATTACTCTGACTTGCACTGAGTGGTAATACATATAGAGAGTTTTGCCTGTTTTAATATCTATAAAGAGATAAGTTGTAATGACATTTTTTTTCTTATTTAAAAGAAGAGTTTAATACTATATAGTTTAGGTGTGAGCTATGCTACATCTAACTACATGACTTGAATTATATGCTATCCCAATAAAAATATAAACAAACAAACAAACAAAAATTTAAATAAACAAACAAAATAATCCGTTAAAAGGTGCAAATTTTATAATATTTGGCAGCCATTTTGTCTACTCTGAGAGCCAGATGTTATTATATATAATAATAGAATTTCTTCAGTTTATCTTGAAAGCACATACATTTCAATTTTTTCTTTATTATCTTTCCAAAACTCAATATGCCGTGCTTTGCATAATAAAATATTTTCTGAGGATAATGCTAAAAGTCTTACAACACACCAAAAGTTAAAACTGTTTTTAAAACATCAAAACAATTAGACAAATCCTAATTTCTTGATAATGACAACAATATTATGTTTCTATAACAGAGAAAAGTTATTGAAAAATAAAACAATTATGCTAGAATGTATTTAATAACTATGAAAGTTAGATATTTTGCTATTTACTTTATTTTAAAAATAAAAGCACAGTAGTGAGTTTTTCTTCTTTATTTCTATTGTTTCAGTGAATACATGAGTGAACCCAGACTTAGTAAAATGTATGGAAATGTATCTCCTCAATTTTATATTAGTAATTGTATTATTATTTTTAAAATTCAAAATGGGCATGAATGCATACTAAATCAGTACCTAAAAAGCTTCCATATTACTTACATCCATATGTTAAAAAGTACTGTATGCTTGCTATTCAATAAACAATAAATATTGTATTCTTATCATTGTTTTTCAACCAAAGGTAAGCTTTGTACGCTACATACATCGAATGCAAGGGTGGTTTTAAACAAAGTATAGTATACAAAGGCAAAACTCCCCATACAGTAGTGCCACCCTGTCCCAAACAGAGTAATCAATGGATGCCAGAAGGCTTGTGCATAAAATCCCTATCTAGTGCCTACTCATCCAATATCCCCAGACTAGTTTCTGGCTTGTGGCCATCATCACTGAGGAGCCTTGGATCTGAGAGCACTGCACCTAGATCTTAGGATCTAAGATCACTGCACCTAGATCTTAGGATCTAAGATCTAGGTGCAGTGCTCTCAGATCCAAGGCTCCTCACTGATGATGGCCACAAGCCAGAAACTAGTCTAAGATCTCAGATCCAAGGCTCCTCACTGATGATGGCCACAAGCCAGAAACTAGTCTGGGGATATTGGATGAGTAGGCACTAGATAGGGATTTTATGCACAAGCCTTCTGGCATCCATTGATTACTCTGTTTGGCACAGGGTGGCACTACTGTATGGGGAGTTTTGCCTTTGTTTAGAACAAATTATGTGCTAGTATAGAGATGGTGATCATGTGATGTTTGATGGTTTAAAAATATAGTATAATTCACAGCTCTATTGTACATGCTGATTATTTTATAAACACACATTGAAACCCCGTACATATAAATGTGTATGTGGAAAAGTATGTCTGTTAAAGTACATAAAACTTATATAGTAATGACCGGGCTTCACAGTTCTTGAATTATTTAGAAGCTGCTTTATATCTCAATGTATATAATATATTATATAAGCGCATTCATAATAATGTAGCATTCAATATTTTATTCACTTTAGTTTCACACATTTCCAATTATTACAGTCTGAAATCTGCTTACCCATTGTCATAAAAAACAAATTATTAAAAACTTAAATAATCTCTAGACTGAAATTCTGCTTGATTGAGTCCAATTATTCAAAAATAAAGACTAAATTTGAACTTGAAATAAAGATTAACTATAACCTTAAATTTAAGAGGACTTTTGCAATATAAAAGTTGGAAATAATTTCAATTCCGCTCATTCAATTTTATTAATATAGTAATAAACCTTTCGCTAAGCAGATCGACAATAGACTAAAAGAACATCATAAAAATGAATGAAGCACAATATAAATATTTTATCAAATTCTATAATTTCAAGTAATAAATCAATAAAGAAATATATTTCTAGAAACTAATAAAAAATACAATTTTCAAAGTGAATAACAGTTTTAGATAATTCATAATCAAATTAATAATTCATAAATAATAATAATTATTAATGATATAATATAGGGGATTTGAACACAGACTTTCAAACTTCCTTAGGCTATCTAGTCTATTTCATACAACTGATATACATGACCACGCACATGTGAGAAAGATAAATGATTTCCAATATACGTAATTCAAGCTGAACTAGAACTCATCACTTGCTCCAGATCATCATCTCCCACACATATCAGTACTCAGTTTAATCGAGCATTGATTGAATATGTGCGTGGGAGATGGTGATCAGGAGCAACTGATGAGTTCTGGTTTAGTATGAATTATGTATATTGGAGATCATTTATCATTTACACAAATGTGTGGTCATGCATATCAGTTGTATGAGGTAAAGTGGATATCTTAAGGGAACATGAAAGCTGTGTTCAAATTTCTTCTATTATATCTAAATTATATTCGTATTCAAATATTATTAATGATAATAAAAATAACGATTTAAAAGAAGAGCTAATATTAAAAATTTTCCAAAAATATATTAATATAATACTTTATTTTTAAAACAAAAATTTCAAATGTCAGCATTGAATTAGAACATTTATTTATCTAGGTTTTACAAAATGTGATTGCTATATCAACAGAAAAAGAAGACATATGATTTCATCACTCAGAAGTTCATAGGAAGGTAAACAGAGCAAAACTCTCCATACAGTATGTGATCATGTGATGCTTAAAAGTTCATAGGAAGTTTGAGTGTACAATGAAAACCAGAATTGAATTCATATAAATAAAGATACAATAAAAGACAAATGACCCCCAAGATGAATTTCATGCTGAAGCAGAAATGTGAATAACTCCATGTGTGAGTGTGCTTATTTTAAGAAAATCAGATATAATAATCTTTAATTGAGTTTTAAAGTTTATATTTGTGCTACAGACAATCTCTAGTTTAGTAAATGATTAGTAATAACCATTATTGTAATTAAGTAAAGTGGATGGTATCAAAGATGTAGATTGAATTAGTTTGACACTTGTAATTCAAGATGTAATTATTTAATATAGATAAATATCCTTCATATAATAGAGATATATATGAGAGATGGTTGTTATTTGTCTTTTATTGTATCTTTATTTATATGAATTTAAAAGAATAAGTGGTAGTGTTGAGATTATTTATTATATTTATAAATGTATTATAATAAACACTTTGTTTGTATAGAAAAATCACTAGAAAGAAACATGGATGCATCCATACTAATAAATAAATTACAGTTAGAAGTTGGAATACAAGATAAGTTTATGAGTATCTAAATAAGGAAAACTGTTAAAGAACTTATGTATAATAAATATGTTTATTAATTTGGAATAAATGTTGAGTGAATAGATACTTTATTAAATTTAAAAATGAAATAATTTTTATTAAATTATATCTAATGGTAGGAATATCTTATTAAGATTTTTTTAAAAAAATCATATGTTCATGAGCTAGTGTTTAATAAAAAAAAAAAGATTGTGTTTTGTGTTCCCTTGCTTAAAAATTTGTTTTATCTTACCTTACTTTTATAAATATTTGAAAACCAGGCACTCTTCACAAACCTGGGAGCTTAATTGTAAGTATAGAGGATTTGAACTCAGACTTTCAAGCACCCTTCAACTATCCACACTATCTCATACAACTGATACATATGACAACACACATGTAGAAAAGATTAATAATCACCAACATATATATTTCATGCTAAACCAGCATTCATCAGTTGGTCCAGACTATCATCTCTCACACATAGATATAATCAATGCTCAGTTTATATTAAGATAGCAAATCCTTATACTTTAATGGACAGGCTTCAATCCACTGCAATCTCCAAATTTTCAGCCATCCATATCATTGAAAATCTGATGATGAAAACTCAAATCCCATGCTGATGCTAATATTATTGATGAGTGCTGGTTTATTATGAAATACATATAGTGGTGATTATTAATCTTTTCTACATGTGTGTGGTCATGTGTATCAGTTGTATGAGATAGTGTGGATAGTTGAAGGGTGCTTGAAAGTCTGAGTTCAAATCCTCTATACTTACAATTAAGCTCACAGGTTTGTGAAGAGTGCCTGGTTTTCAAATATTTACATATCAAGCTTGTATCCTGTCCATCCCTCTTATATGTATTTAATGGATACTGTCCTATACATGAGGGGTCAGAATAATTTCAGGTCAACATCAGCATGGCAATAATATTAGCATCAGCATGGGATTTGAGTTTTCATCATCAGATTTTCTATGATATGGATGGCTGAAAAGTTGGAGGTTGCAATGGATTGAAGCCTGTCCATTAAGTTATGAGGATTTGCTATCTTAATATAAACTGAGCATTGATTATATATATATATATATATATGTGAGAGATGATAGTCTGGACCAACTGATGAGTGCTGGTTTAGCATGAAATACATATATTGGTGATTATTAACCTTTTCTACATGTGTGTGGTCATGTGTATCATTTGTATGAGATAGTGTGGATAGTTGAAGGGTGTTTGAAAGTCTGAGTTCAAATCCTTTCTACTTACTTTTATAAATAGATTCTGAACTTATAGCAAGGAAACTTATGAGGAAAGAGACACCAAACTTCCCTCCATTTGATATTCTTATGATTAAAATGGAATGGATATCAACAAATGCTAAGCTTAACTGTCATGATGCTAGAAAATTATTTAATTTACCATGGATTGTAATATCAACAAAAGGAATGGTTGAATATCATTTAATGATTAAAATGTTTATGGAGGCCTAAATTTGTGTTTTATTATCATCAATGAGTCAAAGAGAATGTGATGGGGTAAGGAAATCTAAGCTGAAATTATATATAAGTGAAACTTGGTAAGAGGTGCTAAGAGAAAAAATTATTTCCAATTATCTACATGAAATATATTTCACTTATTAATAATGATTAAAAGTATAATAGTAACTTAACGATAAATATTTATCAGTCTTTTTTTTTATTAATAATCTTATTTAATATAGTTTTATGTTATTATTTTTATAGGCTACCATAATAAACTCAAATAATTAAGGCTTAAATCAATTTTAACATATTAATTTTTTTCAAACAAATATCAATTTAAACATAAATAATATTGCAATTATAAAAAAAAAAACTAACAATTGTAAAATTATACACTTTAACTCAGATTAATGTAATTATAAATATATGATAACTGTATAGTATGCAATGAACATAATAACTTTAAATGGAAAATTAAAGAGGCATGGTGCATGTCAGGTGACAAAAATTCTATCAATAGAAAAAACTCATGTGTGCCACTCTCAAAAACATGGTCCATTCTCCCTAATTAAAGCTCATATTCAAATTTTATGTAAATACACTATAACAACATATATACATCCACTTCTAGTTTATAATTTATACTATGTCTATGACACATGGAATCAAAAATCAGTCAAACATGTAAAAGAAAAGAAAATGTGTGAAAGCTTCTCTCAATATGCTTATTGTATATTTATAATTACATGAATAATATTCTGTATAATTTATTTAAATTATTTAACAATAATTATTAAAAAGCATTACTTGATTCAAAAGATATAAAAACTATAAATATATATAAAAGATAATATTAAAATTTTAGGTAATAGTATGTATACTTAACCCCATCATTTGATGGCACTGCTTTTCGCCCAATGCATATCAATATACTGATTCACAGGCTGCAGTTTCTTTACAGAATACTATGGTAAAATTTTTTATTTATTTCACTTTCTATACTTAAAACTTGTATGGTTTTTTTTAAATAAACAAACACTTTGTTTTTATATGGTGTAGAGGGGGAGGGTTGCTTTTAAATTATCAACTTTTTTTTTGATTTTGAGTTGTTTTTTTTTTATTATCAGTTTCTTTACATAATACTACGGTAAAAAAAATTTTTACTCCCTTTCTATACCTAAAACGCATACATTTTTTTTTCCTTTTTAATAAACAAACACTTTGTTTTTAGATGGTAGAGGGGGGGTTGGTTTGTTTTTAAATTATCACCTTTTGGGGGGATTTTGAACTTCTTTTTTAGAGCCTTAAACAATTCAGTTTTAATAAACCAACAGTTGGTTTTTATAGAGGGTGGAGGGGGGTTGGTTTAAATTTTAATTCTCATCTTTTAGTATCTTTACCAATGTACTGGAAACTTTGCATATTAATTTTAAATGTGTTCAAATATAGAATACATATAAAGAGATAGATTAACAAAATATACAAATTATTGGAGGAGTTGGATTGCTTTTAAATTATTGACTTTTTTTCTTATCGACTTTTTATTGATTTTAAGCTCCTTTTTTTGTAAAGCCTTATCAATCAATTCATTTTTAATAAACCAACAGTTGGTTTTTAGAGGGTGGAGGAGGATTGATTTGATTTTTAATTATCATCTCTTTTTTTCTTATTATGAGGTTGTTTTTTTTTAATATTTATGCTACCGAAACCTTTATATGATAGCGAAAAGTTCTTCCTTTATTTTTTGCATTTTCCAAAAAGCCTTAAACAGTTCATTTTTAAAGAACATTTTTTTTAGAGGGGTGGAAGTTACGGTTTGTTTGACTCCAATAGAAGATGAGCTTCAAAGTTGTAAGTAATGGGATTTTGGAGCCTTCCAGCCAACTTCCCTTATGCAGACCCCAGGTACACTTACAGGAGTGACAATGGAATTCCCCATGTCCTGTAGTTGACTAAAACCATGCTCCTCCTGCAAACGCATAGCTTCACATTTGGCAGGATGTTCTCTTTCTGTAAAAGCACAACAGCATCAACTTCTGTGGCCTAGCAATTCACTCCCCTTCAACCAATTTTGAACATTCGCTGCCAACATTTTACTGTTCTCACACAGATTCACATGTAAACATGGATTTGCACACGAACTCAGCAGAACTCTGCTGAAAACCCTAACCTTTTCAGGTTGAGTGCAATTCAAAATCATAGGGAAGCATGCATGATGGCTTGACAACTCTTAATATATAATACTAAATCCACTACACTTTCTCAAAATTTTTCCACAATGAAATTTTTTGATAGTTTTGCATCCTTCAAATAGGGCAGCCATCAAATCAGACTGTAGCGAGAGTTGAATTACACTCACTTGAGGAATACTGTCACAAGTCAATGAGCATAGTATTTCATTACATAATTGTAGGATACATTGCCCTCTAGGCTGCCTGTTACAGCTCAAACACTGTTGTAGTGTTAGCTATAAGTTAGGCTGCTAAAACGGTATATTGATGTGCGCTGTGTGAAAAACAATGCAATCAAGCGGTCGGGTTCAGTATATATACTATTACCCAGTTTTACATCTATTTTATTTGGTTGTGTGAGAAAGAATTTGTAATGAACCTTTATGATTGTATGCATTAATAATTTTAGCCATAGATCATATCTATTAATTGCAATCTAGCAGAGGTAAATGATAAATACATTAAATGATAGTAGGCTGAAGTTGGTAAAAGTAGAACTAAGATCTTTGTTTCAGCCACCTCATTGGGTTAATGTTTAAATTTATATTATTATTAATCTAAGTACAATTGCAGATTGTTGGATGCATCATAGATTATCTTCGAAGATCCAAATAAAAGTTGTATTAAAGATAGATCTTATTTCAATTATATTATAAAAAATGTTCATTCTTTAAAAATATCTACTATATATATGTATGAAATTTCAACAGCAATTAAACATTAAATTTGTCAATTTTAAATGTCAGGATTGACATATTAATGAAATATGAATTCTCTTAAGGAGTGTAATACGATACTAGTACATTTATTAATGCAAAAAGAAAGATCTTAAATGATTCTGACAATGATATTATTATTAGTGATTTAATTAAAAACCAATATGAAAATTTCTGCTAAAGCTTAAGAATGATTAATGATAACATTACAGAATGAACAGGATTGACAATGTTAAAGGCATACAGGCAGGCAGAGAAGAGAACAGTCTGGAGGCAGTTCATTCACACCATATCCCATTGTTTAAATGACAGATCAGGTGAATGATGATGGAAATTTTATAAGAATATATAAATAGGCAATTTGTAAAATTGTGTGATCCAAGCAGCCCTTACATACCAGAGCTGACTTTTAAGCAATAAAACGTTTTATACAATAAATAAAAATTTAGTAAAGATAGAGATATACTTAAAAAAAAATTGCAATAGTAAATCTGTATCAATGTCGTCGTGCCGTCCCCCCCCAAAGGAGATAGATAAAGACAAAATAAGATATATTTTTCAATGATGTGTTATAACATAACGTATATAACAAAAAACAAAATGTAGAAAAAATAAATTCTACTTATATTACTGAATAATGAATATTTTGTAGTGTAATTTTCACTATACCACTCTCATACAAGATAGGGAGTGGTTTCTATCCGACCTCAACACCTTGTGGAGGGGTGTAATTATAAACATAAGACCAGAGATATGTGAAAAAGATGTATGATCCCCAAAATGCACAACTGGTTCTGAATCAGCATTTATCAATTTGCCCAGACTACAATCTCTTATAGATAGACAGACAAAAAGGCAGGCAGACAGAGAGACAGACAGACAGGCAAGCATACAGGCAGGCAGACAGACAGATGGATATATAGATAGATAGATAGATAGATAGATAGATAGATAGATAGATAGATAGATAGATAGATAGATAGATAGATAGATAGATAGATAGAAGACAGACAGACAGACAGATAGATAGATAGATAGATAGATAGATAGATAGATAGATAGATAGATAGATAGATAGATAGATAGATAGATAGAAAGAGAGAGAAATAGACAGATAGTCAGACAGACAATTAGATAGATAGATAGATAGATAGATAGATAGATAGATGGATTACTATAGTTTAATTGATAAGTGTCAAACTTATTGTCTTTTCAACTTTGGCATAAACGACTTAATGGAAGTATATTACTAAATTTTATTAGTCATTCATAAAACTAAAAATTATCTACTTACTGAATAATATATCTGTAGTGCAATTTCTTTAGTCTTGAATGACTAATAAAAATTATTAATATATTAGTGAATGCTAGGGGGGGGGGATACGTTTTTATTCGTTCTTCTAACAAAATATTTTTATTTTATATGCCATATGTTTTTCATGGGTAAAAACCAAACAGCAAAAAAAAAAAAAAAGTTTTCTTGCATTTCTGCTTATAAATATTAGACAAATATTTCTGTTAATAAAACAGAAATTTATTGTGATGTATTCGGTTAATAAAATAATACTGCAATACATTAATTTCTTACAAAGCAATCTTTTGTTTTCTTTCTCTTTGATTTATCAATCTACCTTTATTACCCCCATTTAATCTTATAGACTATGGAACCAGTTTGTCACAAGTTATCATGCTATCGATCATCTTTGTACTGTAATAATAAGATTATTGTGTTTGTAGAACTATATTTTTGTTTTTAAATAGCGTACACGCCAGGTAATTTTGACTTCAATTTTTTTTTTATTTCTTTTTAAATTCATAAGTAACTTTGTTTTATTTGCTTTTAGAGATCAAGCGTTATATAAGGGCCTGATATAATGATGATGATAGCAGTGATATAATCAATGAGTATTGAAATCGAGTAATGGAGAAGAAATCACTTAATTAAGGGGAGGGTATATAGGACAAATAAATAAAATATCCATCAACAACAACAACAAAAAAAATATCACGACAATTATTAATTCCATTTAACTTTTTTTAATATCTTAATTTGAAATATTTTTTATCCGTCGAGTTAAATAGGCAAATATTACAGCGCACCTGTATTTAATATCAGAATTGGTTTGTGAATATTGTACATATTATCATCAACAGTATTCAGTTCCATTTTCCACTCCATTATCTTCAATGCCCAGCTTTTCAATTCCACTTTTCCCATCTGTTATAGCTCCCATCAATGCCAACCTTCTCCCTCCTTTCTTCTTGCTTCCACTCACCATTCCCTCCAAACAACTTTCATTAAACTATACTTTCTTCTTAATGTGTCCAATCCATTTTCTCTTTCTTTTTCTAATTTTCTTAATCAATCTTATTTTTTCATTTACTCTTTTCAAGACTTCTCCGATTGTTATTGTGTTTATCCAACAATTTTTTTCCATTCTTCTCTATGTCCACATTTCAAAAATTTTCAATCTGTTCTTCATTTTATTACCTGTTCTCCTCGTTTCACAACCATACAATAGTACACTCCACACATAGTATTTAACTAATTTATTTCTTAATCCTCTCTTCAAAGGTCCCCAATACATATATTCTTTTTCTTAATAATTTCTCCTTTGCCAATGCTATTTATTATTCTTTTAACTTCCATCTTTACTTCTTCCATTCTCACTCAACTAACTACTAAAATATCTAAATCCCTTTATTTGTTGAACTATGTTATAATGGATTTCAATTTGCAGACTTTTTGCATTCCTCTCTATCAGTAAACACTTAATTTTCTCAACATTAATTCTCATCCCATATTTCATATACCATTTCCTCCAATTTATTCAACATATTCTGAAAACACTTTTCATCCTCAGCTATAAGAGCCATATCATCTGAAAATCTTATATATATATATATATATTAAAAAGAGAGAGGTTGCCTTGACAACAGTGAGAAATATTGATTACTATCTATGTTGGCATGTTTAAGTGTTGACTGGTTTTTAATGGTTATATATATATATATATATATATATATATTATGAATAGTATATATATATATATCATATATATATATATATATATATATATATATATGATAAATTCATAATACTAGCTGAAAATAGATAATACTCAAATCACCCATCATGATGTGATGTGGCTATTCCTTTATTGAAGTCAGGAATCTCAGAACTATGCCCAGAAAAACTTGTTAGCTATCTTATTTTCACTTTAAACAATATCATCCTTGTCCATTCCATGACCTTTATATCTAAATCCTCTTATTCTTTTTCAAACCCAACATAAAGACCAAGAACCCATTTTCTGTATAATCACTTAGTTTATATTTATTCATTTTCCTACAACTTTATTTGTACCCTTGATGCTTTTATCATTTACATTCAATTAGCAGATGCCTAATATTTTCAATGGCTTCCTTACATAACTTGCGGACTAAATCACCCAATTTCTCCATTTATGTGTATATTCCTTGTTGCTAATGATCCTGTTCGAGCCTTACTCTCCATACTAATTCTCCACCTCTCCAGCTCCCTATTGTTATTAATGTATCTATTCTTCTCTCATTTTTTGCCACTATAATACTCAACAATCTCCCTAATACAATCATTCCACCTTTTGTACATGTATACTGACATAAAGTCTTCATCCAAACCATCTGCATACTGTACTACCTTTCTCACCCATCTTGTTGTCTATTCTTTATTTGTAACCTAATTAAACACTATTTTGGTTATTCTCTTGAAATCCATAAATTTGCAATCTACAGAACAATTTCATTTTGCTTTTTGGGTTTCTCAATGTTAAGATATTTCAGCAACAACTTCAATGAATAAATATAAAATCTGAACTTTAAATAGACTTTGTGCTTATTTATAGAGGGTGTTGCTGAAATATCTTAACAACTACTATTTTAAAAAAAAGAGTAAGGATCATAGAAAGTTAAACAAATCTTTAAACAACTATTATTTAAAAAAAAGAGTAAGGATCATAGAAAGTTAAACAAATATAGGTTGATAGTGGTAACATCAGTGTTATATAAAGTTTTCTCATATATGGTGGATAGAAGGTTTGCAAAATGGATGGACAAAAATAAATTAGTGGGAGAAATGCAAGGAGGTTTTCGATCAGATAGGCATATAGGAGATAGTTTATTGGTAGTTACACAACTTATGGATATGAGTAAAAATATAGGTAGACAGTTATATATATGGTTTTTATAGATATAGAGAAGGTGTATGATAGAGTAAATAAAAATAGATTATGGGTAAGTTGAGTAAATTTGGGAATGGATGGAGCTTTAATGGATATTATTATGAAAATAATTATTATACATATCAATTAGGGAATATAGTAACAGTTAAAGTTTAAAATGTGGTGGGACTAAGCCAAGGATGGCCCTATGTCATCTATTTTATTTTTGGTGTATTTGTGAGAAGTGGAGAGAGCAAAAGGATGACTAGGAAGAGAGATAGAGATGGCAAGAGTATATACATTGTCAGGTCATTTATATGCTGATGATATCTTTTTGTGTGCAGAAAGAAGGGAAGATATGGAAGTTATACTGAGGCCAAGCACAGGAGTGGATAAAGAGATAGGGATTAAATTTAGTGAAAAAAAATCGAAAAGTAAAATGATTAATACTGGGGAAAGAGAAGACAAAGAATTTGTACTGGGAGATATGAAGTTAAATGTAGTCTTCGTTCTGCAGCTCACAGTACCGCTATGAATATAAGGCAAAAGGCCTCGAAAGCGCTTAGCGTGTAATAATTTCTGTGTATCTTGATAGCTTCACATTCAAGTGTGTCATACGCTTTGTTAATTTTGTATATTGAATAGGTATAAGTATTTGGGAATCATCTTAAATAGACAGAGAAATTGCTTGGATGAATGGGGGAAAAAAAAGATGAATGAACAAAAAAAGAGATTCATAAAGAAATTAACAGTGTTTTCATATAATAAATATGATGTAACTAGAATTGTATGGAAGGAAGTGGCAGTAGCAGGGTTAACATATGGGAATGATGTGTTATGTGTTAGTAAAGAGATATTAGATTACTTAGAAAAAGTATGAAGAGAAGTAGAAAAGCATGTATTAGAAGCAGATGTGTGGATGGCAAAGGAGGCAATTCAAGGAGAAATGAGATGGTCTATTTGTATATGAAAGACACAAAATAAAAATGTTCAGAAAATTGCAATGTATGGATAATAAAAGAATAGCCAAAATAGTATTTAATTAAGTTATAAAAAAAAGGCAGGCAACAAAATGGTTGAGACAGATAATGTGGTATGCAGAAAATTTGGATAAGAATTTATGTCAGTATATTTATACAAAAGGTGGAATGATTGTATTAGGAGAATTGTTAAGCGTTATAGTGATAAGGAATGAGACAGAAGAATAGATGCATTAATAAGGAACAGGGAATTGGAGAGAAGGAGAACTAGTATGGAGAGTAAAAAGAGTTTAAATACATAAAGAAGTAAACAGAATATTGGGTGTGAGAAACTGTTTAAGGCTCAAATGGGATCTTTAGCAACAAGGGAATATATACATAAATAGAAAAATGTGGGTGATTTAGTGTACAAGTTGTGTAAGGAAGACATAGAAAATATTAGGCCTTCATTAATTGAATGTAAATGCCTGAAAACAGAACAGTACAAATAATGAAGTTGTGGAAGAATAAATATAAACAAAGTGATTATACAGAATGTGGGTTATTGGTTTTTATGCTGGGTTTGGGAAAAGATAAGGCAGATTTAGATATAAAGGCCATGGAGTTGCAAGATTATGTTGTGGAAATGGGATGGAGGAGGGTATGGGAAAACTTAGAGCAGGGAATAGAAAGTGATGGTAAAATAGCTAACAGATTTATCTGGGCATAGATACTGAAAGATTCATGACTTCCTATGAGAAATCACAGTGCATCACATCCCAATCAACATCATGGAGTGTAATTTGAGTATTATATATACGTAAAGAAATATAAAAGAGGTTTACGAAGAGGGAGGTTTTCTTAATTATTTATTTATTACAATTTGCTTTTAATGAAGAGAAAAATATGATTATAAATTGATAAATAGAGTGGTAAATTTTTAAAGCCCATTAATTTCCAGGTCAGTAAACTACTTTTGACAAAACATGTAATTAAAGATTCATATTAGTTCTCCTTCACTGAATAATTTTCTTCTTTTGTTTCTTTTTAATCATTTATAACCTAGAGTATCGTTCAATCTCAAAATTATCTAAAACATTTTTTTAACGATGTATTAACCAATTAACAACAATTTATATATATACACTGCAACATTTATAGATGAAATAAAGATAATGCACGAGTTTATTTACTCTCCAAAAAGGATGTTAGGTATCAATTACGAATAAGTTGAAATGTAGCAAACGAAATTAAAATTAACACTAAATTTATATTTTAACAGTGAACAAAATTAAAATATAAAAGGTTAGAGAAGTCTTTAACCTATGTTGACCATTTAAGCACTATTTTACATTTAATCTCTATTTACAATAAATATGTATTTATAAACTTATCTTATATTTGTGATAATTATCGCTAGTGCTTAAACATGTCAGCAAACATTCAATAAATACACAAATGTATATTCTTTATTAGATAAGAAATTGTCAAGTTAAATTTAACTAAAATGTTCGTCTTTTTAAATATTTACTCCTTTATCTAGTCAGCAATATAAAATATATATCAGAAGTCATTAACATCAGAAGTCATTAACATTTTTTTTTTTAGAATGTACACCCTAATTTGAAATATAGTAATACTAATAATGATTTCCTATATATTAAAAAATAAAATAAAAATAAACATTGCATATGTATTAAATAATTTATACTCTTCTATTAAAAAAAGAAAAGATTATGGCTTTATTGCTCGGATATTCATAAGAAATTCCATCTGCAAACTGTGTAGGGCATATCCCTCTATTGCTCAATATTATTTAAAAGCATATTTTAAAACAAGTATATTAAAATAATGAATCTTTGGATCATCTTTTAAAACTATCTTAACTGATGAATTCAAAGAAGAATTAAAATTTGGCAAAAGATAATTTATTTTTTGCATAATACTGCCCGACAAAGTGTATCTTCTGCTGTCTCTTAGATTAGTATGATAAATACTTTGCATATAATAGAGATATATAGGAGAGATAGTGACCTGGGCCAACTTATGAGTGCTGGTTCAGCATGAAATGCATCATGGGATTTGCCTTTTGTTATATCTTTATTTATATGAATTTGGAAAGAATGGGGAAGTGTGGAGGTATTTATTATATATATTAGATGATAGTTCATCATAAGTTAGCTATTACTACCAATCTAACCGACTTTCCATATTCCTCTTTATTTAGTCACTTAAATTAGTGTAAAGGCTGGTTGTCATGATTTTATGTGCCATTGATCATCTCTAATGTGATAATGGGACTACATGATTGTGTCCCATCATTTAAAAATGCACACAGCATGACTGACTCTAATATTTTTCTTACCTTAAGCCATGAGAATTAAGAAAGCAATGATGGAAGCAGGCTTCAAAGAAAATCTTTAATTTGATCTTTACTCAAAGCAATGCTGTTACAAATGAGCCAGTTTGAAACTGGGTTGATGCAGGAGTTTTGACAAGCAAAGATTGATATTTAGATGGCTCTACTTAGTGATCTCTCTAACTAATTTGGAAATGAAGACCTTAAAATGCAATCTAAAAATAATCTGACACAATCTAACTAGGCTGTCATGTTGATGAATTTACTCAATAAATTAATAGAAATAATAAAGTCATCAGTAGTAGTGGTGAAGCAGGAGTCAGTGGCATTTGTAAAGATATTATAGAATATTTCCCCCAAAATATAGGTTTGTGATAAGGATGACCTTCATACAAACTCTTCAAAAGCAAAATAAATGATAGTATTCATGGTTTAAGATCAATATGGCAGCTAATCATTTCCCCATTACATGTAGGTGTATGATATGGATAGTACTGGTAGCTTAAGATCAATATAGCAGCTAATCAATCACCCCTTCCCAAATATAGGTGTATGACATGGATAAAATTGATACAAACTCTTCAAGAGCAAAATAAATGACAGTATTCATGGTTTAAGATCAATATAGCAGCTAATCATTTCCCCATTACATGTAGGTGTATGATATGGATAGTACTGGTAGCTTAAGATCAATATAACAGCTAATCAATCACCCCTCCCCAAATATAGGTGTATGATATGGATAAAATTGATACAAACTCTTCAAGAACAAAATGAAGAACAGTACTGGTGGCTTAAGGTCAATATAGCAGCTAATCACCCCCCCCCCCCAACCTAAATATAGGTGTATATGGATGAACTTGATACAAACTCTTCAAGAATAAAATGAAGGACATACTTTAAAATTAATATACACTAATCATCCCCCCCCCCTCCATATGGATATGATGGGATAACAACCAAAAAAAAGAAATAACCCCCCCCCCCCCCAAAAGTATGATATAGATGAAATTTATACAAATTCTTCAAGAACAAAATGAAGGATAGTATGATCAATATAACAGCTAATCATCCCCCCCCCACTAAATATAGGAGTATGATATGGATGAACTTGATACAAACTCTTCGAGAATAAAATGAAGGACAGTACTGGTGGTTTAAGATCAATATAGCAGCTATTAGTGAAACTGATTTTTTTTAAAAAAAGGAAAATTTAATAGAACAAATATATGGCTATATATTTTTTTTGGAAATGGAGATTAAGCAATGAAAAAAAAGTATGGATTTGCTGTGAAGTTTAATTTAGTGCATTCTATATTTGAAATACCACAATGTATTAATAAAAAGACAATAGAGTTAAAATGTGCCTTGTATAATAAGATTAATGCTCATTTTATTAATGTACAACATTCATAAAAAAAGATAGGGTGAACGTTTTCATTTGTTGCTGGATAGATTCTTTTTTTTCTTGCAGAATTTAATAGACATATTAGTACAAATAACAGACATCAAGCTAAAGTCATTAGAAATAATTATACAGTACTCTAATTTCAATTTTTTTGGTGTTTTTCACAGAGGCGAAACTCTCCATATTGTAGCTCCCCTCAGTACAAGCCAGAGTAATCAATGGATGCAAACCTTCCTGCATCCATTGATTACTCTGGCTTGCACTGAGTGGGCACTACTGTATGGAGAGTTTTGCCTCTGTGAAAAACAGTTTGTGTATGTATAAAGAATGGTGATCATGTGATGTTTTTCTGTTGTTATTGAATTTTGGTATATATTACAAAGATTAACTATCAGAAACATTTCGAATAAGTAAAAAAATATTATTATTAAAAATCATTGATGCATCCACACTCAGAAAATGACATTTAATAGAATACACTATTATGCTATGAGCACTTATAAGCATAACCGTTGGATGGATTACAAATTTTACATTTCAATATTATACTGATAGCTGCATTAAATATTCATAAAATATATGACTATTTCTTTATAAATATCTATTATATAAGCAAGACTTAATTTGGACCTTCAGAATTGTCCATATTAAGGAATATTTTATAAAAACAAGTAAACCTATTTAAGGTTGTTTCCCTAAAAAGAAGAATCATAGTAGATTTTCTGACAATTTTATTATTAGTGATTTGATTTTTTAAAAATTAGTGGCATTTTCTTCTTAGTAGAATAATAAATTAATGGTGGAGTTCCATAATAGATAGAAAATTTCCAAGGCAGAAATTCAACACTGACAAGAAGCTAAAAATCGATTGGACTATTAAAACTGCAATGGAGATAAATGTGATCACTTTAGATCTTTTTTTTGATAAATGAAAGCAACACATGGATCTAAGAAATGTTATCACTATCCTATTAAATCCAGAAAGATGACTATCTTGTATGATGACAATAGAAATCTAAACATGTGGAAAAAGTATTTTGATCGTCTTATGAATAACTGAATAATGACACAAAAATTGAGATATCTTTTAATGATATATTCATTTTATCTACAACATTTAGATTTGAATAAAGATATCCAGATTAGTGAAATCAAAACACATTTTTTTTTTGTAATTGTAAAAATGGAAAGGCTGCCTAGTGGAAAAAATTTTTAAAATCGGTTATGCTAGCATATTGCTGTTATTAAATCAGGCAAAACACTCTCCATATAGTAGTGCCACTCAGTGCCAAGATACTTGATTTAATCCATCAAATAGGTTGATGGTTATTCATCAAAATTTATTTGCATTATAAACTTCTACATGATGTTTGAAATGAAACTGGTGTTAAATAAAGATATGTACTTAAACCAATATTGTTTTGAATTTTTATGACATTAGTCTTAGAAGAAACTACATAAATAACTTAATGACACAGAAAGAAGATGGGAGACAGATTTGATGAGGGAATATTGTAACTTGATTCAATTAAAAGTAAAAACAATAACTTCATTTTCTTAATTGCCATAGTTTTATAGTATGCAAACCATAGTGATATTTTTTCCAGTTGAAAAGACAATCTACAGATTTTATTTAATATTTTCAAAGCAATATATGAAGATTTTTGTTCAATAACTAATCTCCAAAACACTGAAAGTTATCAGTCGATAATGGAATTAAAATCCTCAATAAATTTTAGCTTGAGTGGTTATTAATTTGAGAATGTAAACCAATTTAAATATCTTAGTAGTTTTACAAGTAGAAAGATGAACTTACACATAGACAATGATCAAATTTCCAACATATGAATTTTTTTTTTATCATCTCCTCTTTTTTTTATTTTTTTTATTAAGGGAAACAAATACAATTTAAAGCATTAATCTATCAATGTACATTCATAGTTGATTATACATTTATAACTTGGCTAGGATCTTCTGATCAGGGAGCTCATCATCTAGAGGCAATATTTGCACCCAGGTGTCTACATAGAGACACTCTGGTGCTAGGAGGCAATCTCTATTTTTCATACTGACTATGATTTGTCTATACTCTGACCAGGACTGCAAATCATCATGTCTAAACATCAGCCAATTTCTTGTCAGCCATATGACAAATAGTAAGAAAGTTGCCATTCTAATTGTGGCATATTTGCCACTCATCAAGGCTTCACTCATTGACAATATATTTTTATTAGAGGGCATGACTCTCACTGTGATTTCTTGTCTGATTTTCCCCAGATAAGGGCAATTATAAAAATATGTTTGATTGTCTCCTCTTCTGATTGGCACAGATTACATATTGTGTTTAATTTGGAAAATCCTCTTCTGGTCACTAAAAATTGTTTTGTGTGAAGTGAATGTCAAATTGTATTTAATTATAAAATCTACATACTTGGGCTCAAAACCCCATTGCATTTATTTCCTGATTAACATTTTTTGTTGTGATTTTGAGCTCAGTTAGCAATTTTACATTTACAGGATACAAATACTTGTAAACATCCCAGTATGTGTTCTTGGTCTCTATTATTGTTCTTGTGACTTTGAAACACTGGCTTATATGTTCTAACAGTTCTGATGCCCATTTGCTCAGCATTGGTGGTGGTGCGTCTGTGGGCTCTATTTTATTTTCAGACAATTCCATAGTCATGTCTGTATACATTACTTTTAGCATTCTCAATGCTCTTTGTATGTAAAATACACAAATATCATGGAAACCAAGTCCATTCAGGTCCCTCAGTTTCTGCACCTGCTAAGCTGATGAATACACTCTTCCTCTTCCACAGTAGCTTGGTGCAGATGGATTTAATTGCATCCAGAAAGGACTTAGTCGGCTTAAACATAGGCAGGTAATAATTGATGCACAGAAACACCATCATGTTGATCGGTGTCACCTCGCCAGGGAATAACAGAGAGATCATTGACAGAATCCTCATAACATTCCTGTTTTTTCCAGTATATTCGCCTGAAGTGCTCTTCTCATTGCCATTCTGGATAACACCAGAGAAAATCCAAGAAGGCTCTGTGGCTTTCCCATATATCTTGATGGATCTACAGATCCCCTATGGAGCTTCCAGACTGCAGATTTATCAGGGTTGATCATTAGCCTATATGTCCCAGTGTATTTATCCAAGAGTTGATAAAGTTGTGGCAACTACTTGTGGGAAGGAAGGAAGATGGGTGATGTAAATGTGGTGGATTTCTGACCTCAGTGCTGGAACAAACATCCCTAGTAGTTGTTTTTCTATCTCTGTTAGCAGGGAGTTTACATAGGCAATGAAGCACAAAGTTCTGAACTCTGGGACCAGAGAGCTTGGCCATTATTCTTATATATATCCTAGGAACTCCATAGTGCCTAAAAAGCAAGAACAGCTCCACTGGCACCATGGAGTCAAAAGCTGCCATGAAGTCTATCTGGGCTGAAATGGGCCCAGATGGTTTTTGGCTCTCATGTGCTCCATCAGTAAGGTAAACCTCCTCACCACCTCAATGATGGATGAGCCCTTGTGAGCAAATTGATGCAAAGATATATTGCCAAGCAGCTGTTGCTGTATCTTATCCTTGACCAGGGATTCTACAATCTTGATTAGGAGTGGCGTTACGGATGTTGGTCGAATATTGGACAATGGTGATGGATTCATCAGATTTTTCATAAATGGCATGAGAGCAATGGGATACAGGTTGGGGATGTTTTGAAAATCCCTGGCCAATACATCAATGATTCGATGGACTATGGGAACAGAGAATTTGCTTAGGTGTAATAGAAAAATGCCGGATTCTATGAAGGCCTGGATGTACATGCTCAAAATAAGATCGCAAACAATGTAGTATTTTCTGCTCAGTAATTCTGTGATCTTCAGTTGCTGCCTCTTTCACCCAAATGTTCCCAATTTCAAACCTCTGGATTTGTAATTTCCCTTTGAAATGTTTATGAATTTCTCTCCTTACAACTGCAACTGAAAAAATCCAATATCCAATAAAAAAAAGTATTTGTCCACACTGTTATTATAGATATATACTTAATATAATAATCAATCTAAATACTATTGAAACAAACAATATTGTATTACAATTATTTAATTATCAACCTGGCTTCCATCTCTTATTGGGACCATTTCAAGTTATCTTGAAAAGCACTCAATAAGCTTGAAAATGTCTCAATAAAAGATGAAACCCAGGTTGTTAATTAACTAATTGTAATACAATTATCTTATTTAGATTGATTATTATATAAAGATGATCTTGGATGTTGTAGTTCCTCACAGAGTCTAATGAGCTACTGCTTTGAAGCTAGAAATAGGATATACTATTAAAAGATAATAACCACTGCAAATAAATTAGTACTATTTATAAAGATGTTACTTTACCTAATTTACTGAATGAATATGAAATGTAGACATTCTACTGATGTGAAATAAAAACATTAGAAAAGTTTAATTTAATAATGTTATGTAAATTTTAAAATTAAAATGCTAAGATAATAAAACCAATCAATCTATTCTTCAATTTGCTGGACAAGCTACTAATAATTATAAAACCACATCTTCATTGGATGGGCATGTAAAATTCATGCACAATTTATGACTTTCTAAATAGGTATTTAATGGTGATGAACTTGAGCATAACGTTGTTTCCATTGGGAAGTTATAGAAGAGAATAGAGAGTTAAAATCAAACCTAAATGTTTTCAAAAGTTAAAAGGTAATATCCAAACTATTAAATAAACAGACAAACAAATTAACATGATAAATATGTGGATGTATTTTTGGTTCACATATTGATCTGTATAGTAATTACAAAATCCTTCTTCAGAGTAATTTTAATTTTTGCCCTGGATTTGGGAATTGCTACATTCATACACAAATGGTTGCCACTGATGATAACATCAAGATAATAAATACCTAATAAATCGAAAGTGTGCCCTAACCACCATATATATAGTATAGTTGGAATCATAATTTATATAACAGAGGTCACTATACGTTTTACAAATTTATTAAAGAATTTCCGATCTATGATCCTAAAATATCTGAGGAGTCTGAAGTTTTTTCTGTAAAGTTTATATTAAGTTGGAGTTTTTAATTAATTTTTCATATAAGTGGTGTTTAATGTTAAGATTTTGTATGCAAACGTTGGAAGTAATAGATACCATATATGGAATATGAGGTTGTTACTCTATTTATTTCACATAATAGGTGTCACCACCTGATTGAAGTAGATAGGTAAATAATTAAGTAAAATGAAAGAATATTAGCTAAAACTGTAGAATGATGTAGGCTGATACATAAATAGATAGCTGGATAATTAAAGATAAAATATAACTCTAAAAAATGTAGCCTATGCATTATAGGTGGGACATATTAAACCAATAAAATATACATTCACAATTGTAATTTTTTTAAAAATTCGCTCTCTTTTTCTTACTTTCCTTTCATTTTTTTTTTTTTTACTTTATTTTATAGTTCTCAATCGTTCAAATTAGCATTAGTACAAGCCATCAACTATCTTCCTGTGCGTATTCAAACTTCAATCTTTTTGTTCTGGAATTAGAATATTCATATATGTCTATAAACTATTGTTAATAACGATGGTGATAAAATATATTACTACAATGTTCTATCAAATCACTAGCGACTTCTGAAATATTACAAGGATGTTCTTTAATCCGTTCTTTTTTTTTTTATTGTCAAAACTTGATCAACGATTATTACCATTATTTTATATCGCTGCGTCCAATATAAACAGTGCCAGCATGATTTTAGTCCAATAGTGGAAGGGTGAATTCTGGAGCTGAACAACAACAACAAAAAGTAATGCAAGTAGAAAAAGAAAACGAAGACTTTTTAAAAACAAACACTCCTTACGAATAACTGTTGAAAAGAAAAATTAAAACTTAAAGAGAATTAAAAAGAGAATTACAACCAATAGATGGATAAAGAACTGTAATAACTACCTGTGATAAGAAAAGAAAAACAATAATAAAAGATACACGCTAAGGTAACTAAAAAAATTAGCGAGAGCAAAAAAATGAAAAAAACATTACAATAAAGTTAAGTTAAGTAGATATAAAATTAAAGGGTGAAAAATAAGGTAGATAAACAATAACTAATTTTTAAAGAATGTTTCAAAATTACATTATAAAAATAATGTTAATATGTTATATAATATTGCATTTTTAAATCATGTAATTTCCACTCCGCCGTTGCATTTTTTTTATTTTTTGTTTGCTGTTTCGTTTAGCTGAATTTACCTTTTTTTTTTTTATCATGTCACTAAAGCATCTCTCATTTATCTTTTTCGATTTTATTTGATAAAAATCACCTGTAAAAGGAAAAAAAATCCATTTTCAGCATGGATATATACGTCAAAGAGCACTTAACGAAACAAAAAGAAACATTTCCTTCATAACTCCCAGGGAATGTACAAAGCTTGTAATGTTGACTTAGTTAATATAATTACGTAAAAAAGCTTTATAGAAAATCAAAAATAATATTAGAAACACACCTGAAAACTAAAGACGAAATAAATGTTGTTGGTTTTTTAAAAATTGTTTTTTCTTTATTTTTTCTAATTATTCTCATATGAGCGTTAACTTACTATATACCAAGAAAAACTATAAAACTTTAATTATCCATCAACTTGTTTATTTTAAATCGTAAATAAGATTATTTTTTCTCCCAATTAATTGACTTGTAGCTCTATAAACAATCCAGTATTGGCTTGCATATATGTATCTAAGTATTAATTAGGCAGATCATAAATATCCCAGAATAATTATTGATGAAATGAGTCAATGCACAGATGTAAAAAACAAAAAAACAAAGATGTGATTGTAATACAATATGCCTTTATCAAGAATGGGGAGACGCGCCATACTCCTACAGATTGGATGCTCAAGCTTTACATTTACCTATTTACTATCCATTTCTGATAATCATTATTTAATCCAGCACATTATGATATAAACGCTGCATCACTCAGTTTATTTATTACCTATAGTTTTATTTAAATACATGTATGTTTTCTATATCAAACTTAATGTAATTATAAGGGATTTGAATTCGGATTTTCAAATTCCCCGTAGCTATCCAATCTATCTTTACAACTGATACATATGACCACATACATGTGAGAAATTAAATGATCTCCAATACACATATTTTGGGCACAACCAGCATTCATCAGTTGGTTCAGATCACCATCTCCAACCCACACACACACGCATATATATATATATGTCAACAGATGGCGTTCTACCAAAAACACCGTCAAGCGTATGTTTACATAAACGTCAGAGCATGCATTCACTATCTCTAACTTTAATTCCACTTTCAGATCATGATTTCAAGCTATTTGCTATCATCAGTGAAAGACAGGAATTTTAGAAACTAGATCTAAACACAAACTCTGAGCATTTATGAATCAGTTTCTATTCAGCTTGCAAGCGTGAAACTTTTAGACTCGTAATGTCTTCAAACTCAGCATAGCAAGCCAGATAGCTACATGGGTCTGATCTATATATAATCAGTGCTCAGTTTATATTAAGATACCAAATCTTCAAACTTTAATGGACAAGCTTCAATCTTCTCCACTCTCCAACTCTTCAGCCATGAAAATGCAACGTGTCCATTAAAATTTGAAGATTTGCTATCTTAATATAAAATCAGCAGTGATTATATATGTGTGTTAGAAATGGGATCTGGACCAACGATGAGTGCTGGTTCAGCCTAAAATATGGATATTGAAGATCGTTTATCTTTCTCACATGCATGTGGTTATATGTATCCATTGTATAATATAGAATGGATAGCTGGATTAAAAATCTGAGTTCAGTGTAACAATTCTAAAAGATTGAAAAAATTCTTGCACAACAGTGTATGATGTAAAACAGTTAAGACAATTATTACAAATCTTGACAAATGTGGTTTTTGTAAATATTTTCATACAAAAAAGTCCTGCTATCATATTAGATATTACAGGTAGCAATAATAATCCACTAGCAGTTATTAAAAAGTAAACTCATTTAAAATCATTAATAACATCAAAGCATAAGATCATGACTTCCGAAGAAAGTTTAGAAATAACTTGCAACTAAGAAAATGTTTTGATTTGATCTGCTAGTACCAATAGTGGTGGTCTACCTTTAAATATTAATTTCAAATTAGATGTATAAATTATTACCAACAAACGAACAGCAAACTATAATAAACTTGTCAAGCATTGGTGGTCGAGAGGTCGGCGACAGCTGCTTTACAAGCAGTTGTCCCAGGTTAGCGGGTTCGCTTCCCGGCTGAAGGTATGACACGTGAGAAAAATATATATAATAAACTTGTTTTTTTTTTTTTAAATAATGATATTTTTTTCATTTTTAAATATAAGTATGACGTGTGAATTGTGAATTCATTTTTTGATTGAACTGTAGGGAAAAAAAATAAAATAAAGCTTTTTTTTTGACTTTGAAGATCTCAATTAAAACAGTTAAGGAAATATTAGAAATAAATAAAAATAACAAAAATCAGTTAGCACTGAATTCAATCAAACAGAATGCCATGACAGTCACAAAAATATTCACTAAAATAATTTAATTTTATTTTCAATCCATATAATCATTAATAATGGCAAATATAAATTAAAATCCAATAAATATTTTCACTTCTACTTTTTATTCATGGTCATTTCTTTTTTAATATATTCTTTTCATTAAACAATATATATATAAATTAGTAATCAATGTCTGTATTCCAATTATAAATATATATATAATTCTTCGAAAAACAATACATTGGAGAAAAGGTCAAAGGAGCAAACGAGTGCAAAAATCAAGACAAGAGAGTGTTAAAAATGATGATATATCACCTTCAGTATTTTTTGATCAAAATGTTACATGTATATATGGTTTTGATTTTGATTTTAATAAAGTTAAGATTTTTATATATTGAAAGAAATAATAATAAATGTAAAATTAAAGAAGCTATGTTAATAAGAAACAGAAAGCAGCATTTGATAAATAGACAAGCTGCTAATATAAAAATTAATGAATTTTGGAAAAATTTATGAATGATGTAATTGTTTTTGTAGACATTTATAACGGTTTTTTGTAACTGAATTTGAATATTGTTGATAACGACTACTTAGATAGTCGAAAGTACTTCTATTAAATTATAGTAGATATTTATTTTTAAAATATTTTTAATGTATTAAATATTGTATTGTTTTTCAAAGAATTATATACATATATTAATTCTAGTATTCTCACCTATAAATGAATTCATAGTATTATTTCCAGAGGTTCTGTGTAATAAAAATATAATAGATAAATAGATGAAATTTCGGTACAATAACAAATATTTTCCTCAGAACTTCTTTCTCAAATCATACATGCGATTAGATTTAAAATCATTATTTTTTCCTTTGTTATTTTCTCCTCATTCTCAATTAAAGTTAAAACAACTGTAAGGAAGATGGAGCTCTGAAGAAGACTGCTGGACAGTCAAAACTGTAAGAAAATAAAGAAGTTTTTAAGAAAATTAATTGCATTAAAGTGTATATGAGTGAAGTATTATAAATAATATACATTCTCAAATCCTATTGGTTGAGAAGTTTTAAAAAATATTTTATCCTCCAATAGCTTTTTCCCGATGTTGTTAATTTTCTTCAACTCACACTTTTCATTTATGCTTTTAGGCCTTTTAAAATTTCTATAGCTTCTCTTAACAGTCTTTGGTCATATTGTTCTATTTTTTCCAGAACATGTGTTTTATTAAAATTTATGTCATGGTTTTCCAGAACATGTGTTTTATTAAAATTTATGTCATGGTTAGTTAATTTAACATGTGAATAAATGGCTGATAAAGTGGATTTTTCTCTATCTGCCAAAATGTATTCTGCCTTTCTTATGTTTATTCTACAATTGGTCTGTCTAATGCATAAATGTAAACAAAATCCACATGGAATTTCAAATAAACCATGACACTCCAGTGGAATTTTATCATTAAGGTGTGGAAATTGTGTGGATATTATTTTTGTTTAAAACACTAACAATTTTATCAGGTACTCCCTTTATTTATGGCAGAACAGTCTTAATTTTTGAAGTAGCAAAATCTTTTTTCTTATTATATATATAAATTCTATTAATAATTCTGTGATCAAAACCATTATGAAGAAGGATTTTTTTTTAGTAACATAGATATCTTGGTAAAAATGGCTATCATCAGAGTTTCTTAGTTCTATCTAACAATGTCTTTGCCACTGAAAATAATTTTGCTGGATGGTAATAAAAGAAAAAAATATAGATATCTCCCAGTGTAACTATGGAAGTAGAAAGTAATACCCAACTTCTATTCTTAGATGTTTTAATTGAAAGAAAAAAGGATAGTTCTTTAAATCATTGTATATATAGAAAACAAACATACACTGGATATATCTACATTTTTCTTCTCATCACCATCTAGCATAAATATTTTCAGTGGCAAAGAGATTGTTAGATAAAACTAAGACACTTTCTGATGACAACTATTTTCACCAAGATATCTATGCTACTAAAAAAATGCATCTTCATAAAAGTTTTGATCACAGCATTATTAATAGGGCTTTTTTATGTAATAAGGAAAAAATTTTGATACTTCAAAAATTAAGACTCTTCTGCCATACATAAAGGGAGTAACTGATAAAATTGTACCATGTTTTAATGAAAAATAATATCCACATAATTTATACTATATTTAAAAAAATTAGTGAAGTATTTCCACACCTTAAAGATAAAATTCCGTTGGAGTATCATAGGGTATATAAAATCCCATGTGAACTTCATTTATACTCATACATCGGGCAGACCAATTGTAGAATAAACAAAAGAAAGAAATAATACATAGAGAAAAATCTAATTTATCTTTTTTTTTTCATATGTCATAGCATCGGCCGGGATGCGAACCCACACCCATCTGCAAACAACTACTTGCTTGCAAGGCAGGTGCGATGACCTCTCGGCTAACAATGCTAATGCCACAATTTATCATTTATTCACATATTAAATTAACTAACCATGACATCAACTTTAATAAAACACATATTCTGGCAAAAAATTGAACAATTTGACCAGACTTCTAAGAGAATCTATAAAGATTTTTAAATGAAAAGTGTGAATTAAAGAAAATTAATAATATTTGGAAAAAGCTATTGGAGGATAAAATATTTTTAAAATCTTTTCAACCAATAGAATTTGAGAATGAGGATAAAATGACAAAGGAAAAAAATAACTATTTTAAATCTTACCACACACATTCTTATGATTTGAGAAAGAAGAAGCTCTGAGGAAAGTACTTATTATTGTATTGAAATGACAGCTATTTAGCTATTATATTTTTATTACATGAAACTCCTATATATATATATATATATATATATATATATATATATCATATATATATATCTCCTCATTATCTATTTATATATATATATATATATATATATATATATATAACAAATAGAAATGAGGAGATAATATCCATGTAAATAGAAATAAACTTTAATCTTTGAAGTTACCAAGAAATTATCAATTCCTACTAATTAACAATTCCTGAGGCCAAATTAGTTTTTTCATTATATCTATAATAAGTCTTTCATTTTTGAGTTTTCTGGTTCTAAATTCTTATAAGTACTTGGGGTTGAAGTAAAAGAGGACTCATTTTACATCAACAAAAACTCAAAACAAAAGAGCTATTATAGGTTTAATAAAAACTTCTTCGGCCTCGTAAGATTATCAATTAGTAGTAATTGGTAATATGTTGGCAACATCAAAAGTTAAAGATCATTTGTATTTCCATGGATATTATCTCATTTTTATTCTTTATTATAATAACAATCCATTAAAATATTTGATTCAATATATAAATATTCCATTTCCATAATGTTGTGTCAACCTTAAGCTCTAGATATGTTCTCTTGAATACTGCAGATATTCTTCACTAAATATTCAAACTATGGATAATATCTAGCTCAATAAATGACCAGTAAAATTTATTAATATATTTTTGTAAAATGATTTGAATCAAAGTTATGACTGCAGAAAATTAGAAACATATCAATTAAACTATGATGAAGATGATATATGTAAGAGATTGCAATCTGAAACAACTGATAAATGCTAATTCAGCATGAAATGTGAATTTTGGTAATCATTTATCTTTTTCACATGTCTTTGATTATGTTTCAGTAATGTGTGGTAGAATAAAAATTTGAAAAATATTTAAATACCTAGTATATGAAGTTAAACTTAAGTATCTCTAAAAAATGTCTATATGAAGTTAAATTGCAACATGCAATATACGGACTACTGTGTTCCTAATATATCTATAGTGTGAGAGATGGACCTGACTTCTGAACTGATGGATGATTGTGATAAGCTTCAGCTAAGGTAAGAAATGTACTGAGATAAGAATATAATTTGACAATATATATATATGATCACTAGATGGAGATTACCAAGACCTCTAATCGAGTTTATTTTATAAGGTTCGCACTTATAAAATAAAGCTTGATTAGAGCTATTGGTAAGCTCCATCTAGTGATCATTTAAATGCAAGCTTAAAAGCAAGTTATGAAATTTATGACTTGTTTTATTAATTATTTATATATATATATATGTTAAAATGAAGATTTGCACGGGTTAAATATATAAAATACATATTTTGCGGGTTCATCCGTGTTAAAAACTTTTAATATCAATATACTGACGTTTCGACTTGGTCACACAAGCCATCCACAGAGTTATAAAAAGGTAGAAAGACGGTTGTAGAGGCGCTACAATCACTGGTTTGAATAAAACATTAAAAATCCCACCAATAGCAAAAATGTTAAATTTAAGAATGTTTTTTAAAGAAATCTTTCCAAATAGGAGGAAGTTTGCACGTATCATCTCGCTTATTGATACAATCTGGCCTTTTAAGTATCTCAATGGCTTCTCTGATTTTGCATTGGTAGAGATTATCACATCTGGATATGATCCTGGTACTAGAAAAATCTATTTTATGACCTGAATCTATAGTATGGAGTGAGAGTGCTGATGATGATGAGTGTTGTTTAACTGCATTAGCATGCTCATCTCTCCTAACACTGATGCAATGATTACTCATACCTATGTAAGAAGCTTTACAATTTTTACATGAGATTTGATAGACACCATGAGATTCAAGAGGGATTGAATCCTTAGGCTTGGTTATTATATTGCTGATCTTTTGATGAGCAGAAAATGCTGTATCTATATTATAGCATTTTAATATACGTCCGATACTGTCTGTAGTTCCTTTTACATATGGAACACAAATCCTAATAGCTGATTTATCATCTTTTTGTTTTCTATTTTGTCTATTTTGGGCTTGAAATAAGGCTTTTTTTATAAATTTGTAATTATAACTATTTGCTAATAAAACACTATTAATATGATTTATTTCTTCTTTCAGATGTGTCTCATCTGAAAGGTTAATTGCTCTATTTAAAAGAGTTTTGGCTACAGAAACTATCTGAGTTGGGTGATGATGAGAATGGAAATGTAAATATCTGTCTAGTGTGTATCCTTTCTGTAAATAGAAAAAGATAAACTATTTGGTGTTCTGGTGACTAGAACATCAAGAAAGGGAGTTTTCCATCAGACTCTGTCTCCATTGTAAATTTAATATGAGGATGCATATTATTTAAATGTAAGAAAAAATCATCTAATGTATTTTTCCATGTTGCTATATGACAAAGTGTCATCTACATGTATCTGAGCCAAATGAGAGGTTTTAAAGATGATGATTCTAAAGCACGAGTTTCTATATATTCCATGAATAAATCAGCTATTACTCCTGAGATAGGTGAGCCCATAGGAGTACCAAAAACTTGTCTGTAATGCTGTCCATTGTATACAAAATATGTATTTAAGAGACAATGTTTAATCAAAGCAATAATATGGTCTGGTAAATTGCAACGTTGTGAGATTATATTTAAAGCTTCATCAATTGGAATGTTTGTAAACAAAGACACGACATCAAAACTGACCAGAATGTCACTAGCATTAATTTTTAAACTTTTTAAAACAGAAATAAAATGAAGAGAGTTTTTAATATATGATTTAATAGATGGGATTGTAGGTTTAATGAAATCCGATAAATATCTAGCTAAAATATGAGTTGGAGAACCTATTGCACTTACTATTGGACGAAGAGGGGTATCTGGTTTGTGAATTTTTGAAGTCCATAAAATTTTGGACAGACACAAGATTTTTCACGAGGGATTATTTTATTTTTTATCTCTGTTTCAATAGGTGATTTATTACATAATAGCTCTTCCGTTTTTTCCAAATATGTAGTATGATCTCTTTTTGATAGTTTATAAGTTTTATCACTAAGCAGATCTAAAATTTTATTATGGTAAATGTCACGATCCATTACAACTGTGGCATTACCTTTATCAGCTGGAAGTACAACAATTGATTTGTCCGATTTTATATTATTTAATGCTTGTCTTTCTTTCTTTGAAATATTATTTTTAGGAAGCTTAGCTTTTTTAAAATATTACAAATCTCAGCTCTAGCTAAATCAGCCGATGTAGAATCAATTTTATCAAGAGCTGATTCAACATTACAGACAATTTCTCAAAAGGTATCCGGGAAGGTGTTAAAGCAAAATTGAAACCTTTTTCTAAAACCGAAATTTCATCTGTAGAGAGGGCTTTCTTAGATAAATTGTAAACGGTTTTTTGATTTGGATACATTATGTATCCAAATCAAAAAACCGTTTACAATTTATCTAAGAAAGCCCTCTCTACAGATGAAATTTCGGTTTTAGAAAAAGGTTTCAATTTTGCTTTAACACCTTCCCGGATACCTTTTGAGAAAATTGTCTGTAATGTTGAATCAGCTCTTGATAAAATTGATTCTACATCGGCTGATTTAGCTAGAGCTGAGATTTGTAATATTTTAAAAAAAGCTAAGCTTCCTAAAAATAATTTTTCAAAGAAAGAAAGACAAGCATTAAATAATATAAAATCGGACAAATCAATTGTTGTACTTCCAGCTGATAAAGGTAATGCCACAGTTGTAATGGATCGTGACATTTACCATAATAAAATTTTAGATCTGCTTAGTGATAAAACTTATAAACTATCAAAAAGAGATCATACTACATATTTGGAAAAAACAACAAAAGCTATTATTAATAAATCACCTATTGAAACAGAGATAAAAAATAAAATAATCCCTCGTGAAAAATCTTGTGTCTGTCCAAAATTTTATGGACTTCCAAAAATTCACAAACCAGATACCCCTCTTCGTCCAATAGTAAGTGCAATAGGTTCTCCAACTCATATTTTAGCTAGATACTTATCGGATTTCATTAAACCTACAATCCCATCTATTAAATCATATATTAAAAACTCTCTTCATTTTATTTCTGTTTTAAAAAGTTTAAAAATTAATGCTAGTGACATTCTGGTCAGTTTTGATGTCGTGTCTTTGTTTACAAACATTCCAATTGATGAAGCTTTAAATATAATCTCACAACGTTGCAATTTACCAGACCATATTATTGCTTTGATTAAACATTGTCTCTTAAATACATATTTTGTATACAATGGACAGCATTACAGACAAGTTTTTGGTACTCCTATGGGCTCACCTATCTCAGGAGTAATAGCTGATTTATTCATGGAATATATAGAAACTCGTGCTTTAGAATCATCATCTTTAAAACCTCTCATTTGGCTCAGATACATAGATGACACTTTTGTCATATGGCAACATGGAAAAAATAAATTAGATGATTTTTTCTTACATTTAAATAATATGCATCCTCATATTAAATTTACAATGGAGACAGAGTCTGATGGAAAACTCCCTTTTCTTGATGTTCTAGTCACCAGAACACCAAATAGTTTATCTTTTTCTATTTACAGAAAGGATACACACACAGACAGATATTTACATTTCCATTCTCATCATCACCCAACTCAGATAGTTTCTGTAGCCAAAACTCTTTTAAATAGAGCAATTAACCTTTCAGATGACACACATCTGAAAGAAGAAATAAATCATATTAATAGTGTTTTATTAGCAAATAGTTATAATTACAAATTTATAAAAAAAGCCTTATTTCAAGCCCAAAATAGACAAAATAGGAAACAAAAAGATGATAAATCAGCTATTAGGATTTGTGTTCCATATGTAAAAGGAACTACAGACAGTATCGGACGTATATTAAAACGCTATAATATAGATACAGCATTTTCTGCTCATCAAAAGATCAGCAATATAATAACCAAGCCTAAGGATTCAATCCCTCTTGAATCTCATGGTGTCTATCAAATCTCATGTAAAAATTGTAAAGCTTCTTACATAGGTATGAGTAATCGTCGCATCAGTGTTAGGAGAGATGAGCATGCTAATGCAGTTAAACAACACTCATCATCATCAGCACTCTCACTCCATACTATAGATTCAGGTCATAAAATTGATTTTTCTAGTACCAGGATCATATCCAGATGTGATAATCTCTACCAATGCAAAATCAGAGAAGCCATTGAGATACTTAAAAGGCCAGATTGTATCAATAAGCGAGATGATACGTGCAAACTTCCTCCTATTTGGAAAGATTTCTTTAAAAAAACATTCTTAAATTTAACATTTTTGCTATTGGTGGGATTTTTAATGTTTTATTCAAACCAGTGATTGTAGCGCCTCTACAACCGTCTTTCTACCTTTTTATAACTCTGTGGATGGCTTGTGTGACCAAGTCGAAACGTCAGTATATTTGATATTAAAAGTTTTTAACACGGATGAACCCGCAAAATATGTATTTTATATATATATATATATATGTGTGTGTATTCTATTTCAGTAATGTTTTATCAACCTTAGACTCTAGATATGTGCTCTGGGATAAATCCTGAGTATCATCTTAAGTTACAAAATATAAAAACATATTGTACAGAATATAGACCATAAAAATAATTTGAAGCACATTGTATCACATGTTAATTCAAAACTTTAATATAAAAAAACAAAAACAAATATATATTGCTAATGAAAGATGCTAATATTATTTAGCTACTGAAAGCCAATTTAAGTTCAAGAAAATGCTTTTGTATAGATAGTATAAGCTGTTATAGCTTTTTAAATTAAATAATAAAATTTTTTAAAGCTGAAAAGGACCCTTAGAAAACAAGAAGACATTTTGATCTTTCTAATTCCATACTGGAAATTTTTTTATGTATTCAAATTCTTTATAAATTACACATTATTAAATTTTTAAAATATTGGATTAAATATAAAACATTTTTTTCTTATAACTGATTAATTAACACAGAAAAACATCTTATTTTTTTTACTGAGTCTTTTCTAAATTTTATACAAGTTTCTATCATTCAATAATTACATAACTTGAAGTAATTTAATATTTTTTTAAATTTCAAGGTATCATTTTGATGACTTTCCTATGAATGTATCTAACTATTTTGTGAAGTAAAAATTAATAGATAAAAATAATTTAAAATGAAATTTTTCAGAAATACTTTCTTTGAACTTTAATTTAATTAGTAACTGTGTTCGAATAAGTAGCTGTACTTTACAGATATAATCGTAGCATAAACCGGTTAAAATAATGATTTTTTCATAATTCTATAAGAATATTTAAGAAAATAAACAGTAAATTGCCTAATAATGCCGTTGAAATAATAAAAAATAAAACAGATTTAAAGACTTCTCCAACAACTCTTCCCACAAGACTTACTAACAAAGTTACCAGATTTTGATGAGTGAGTGTTCAGATGTATTTCCATTCTTCTTTATCCTCAAATATGAATAGTTACATATCCTTTTAATGACCTATATGAAGTGATTAACTGAGTTGGCTATAGGACAAAAATCTAAAAAGAATCCCTAAGCCTGAATGAAATCTGAAAAAAAAAAAATCAAATTTATTTAGCATGGATTAGAACAAGGTAAGAGAACTGGAAAATGGATATAATATCACTACACTACAAGACTCACATTTATAATTCCAATAAAAAATTCCAGTAACATATCAACATAGGACAAATGTTGTTTGTATGGAGATGTTTTTGTTGATGTTAAGGAAAAACAAGAGCCATCATCATCAATATTAACCATTATCGATTCACTGCAAGATGAAGATCTCCCTACATTTAATCCAGTTATTCCAATCCCTAGCTTCACTCCTTCATAACACACAAAAAAACTTTCATATTTCATCCACCCATCTCACATGTGAGTTGTTTTCTATGTCTTTTATAATCTCTTAGGATCCAATTTAAACTTCAACTATTATAATCCCTTCTAGCAAAATGTCTAGCCAAGCTTCATTTCAGTCTCTTAAATGTTGCAATGATATCAGTAATATCTGTTTGTTCTCTCACTTATGTATTTTGAGTTGAATCTCTTCCTGTTACTCCTAATACACATGTCTTCATATTTTGTTGAGTGGGCTGAAGTCTGAATTCCTTTTCTGTTAAATGTCCAAGATTCAGATTCAAAGTACACCTATTAAAAAATTTTCTTTTTCAAACACTTGTATATTTCCTTTTAATATTAATTATTTATACCAAAAACACTTCACCCAAGTTTAATTCTAAGATTAATTTCAACTATTGCTTTTTCATTTATGCCAATAATCTAACCAAGGTAATTTGTAATTGGTAACATCTTCTAATTCATGATTATTAACTTTTATTTTCTTTTGATGAGAAAATCTATTGAACATTACTTTAATTGTATATTCTTACCTTCATCAGACATTTTTTGCAACATTTCTTGAAGCTCTGAGGTATTGTTTGCAAAAACAACCAGATCACCTGCAAAATCTAAAGGCACTAAATAATTACCATTTATTTTTACTCCTATTAGCTTTTCATTTTAATCCACAAAATAATTTCCATAAAACTGCTGTAAAAAGTTTTGGAAGTATAAAATCACTCCTAACCACAGTATTCTCAAAGTTAATCTTTTTAGTATTACCATAAAATCTAATCCTTGTTGCTGCATTGCTTATTCTATTAGATGCCAAATCATAATACCATTTCTATTCATTAGACATTTCAATAACCTCTTTCAATATTTGGATGTTATCCACTGCTAAAAACATTTTTAATTCCCATCGTCTTCTATTTTCTTCTTTTTAGCATATAATACTAAATTGTCCAAGCACTTTACTACTGTTTCACAATGCTTTGTTTACCACCCTTTCTTACAGTATACAGGTAACAGTTGAGGTTAGGAAATATAAAAATTCTGAAGAAGATTGTTGGAGCAATTGAAACTGTAAACTGTAAGAAAGGGTGGTAAATAAAGCATTGTGTAACAATAGTAAAGTGCTTGGACAATTTAGTATTGCATGGTATACATTTTGCAATGTAATAAGAAAGAGTAGTTAATATTCTTCTTTTTAGGTTAGTTAGAATACAAAATTTGCCTTAGACAAGTTATCATAATATAGATTTGTATAAAATTGATAAAAGACTGATAAGTTTGTAAATTCTAGTATTCTCTTTATCAGCTTTCTTAAATAACAATATTACTACAGCATTTATTCAATCATCTAGTTCATCTTTATCATTTAGACATTTGATTTATAACTTTGGCAACATTTTTTTTATTACTTCACCTGCTTCTTTTAAGATGTCAATTATAATTCCATTCCTGAAGCTTTTCATAGATATAATTGCATATCACACTTTTTCACTTAAAATGCTGGACAATTCATAAGATTAATAACTGTAGGAGATTTTTTTTTTTTGTTCTTTATTACTATACCAGACTGTACCTGGCTTGTGTAAAGGCTGTCATGTTTTTTAATTAGTTGCTTAAACAATTTTTTTAAAGACTTAATTACTTTTAAGACAAACTTTAACCTGAATCATATGGGCCTTGAAATTTATAGTCTATTGGCAATTAAAGATATTGACTGACTATTATAAATTTCAAGGTGCATATGATTCAGGTTAAAGCCTGTCTTAAAAGTATTTACATATACTTCCTGTGTGCTTAATAAATAATTACAACTTTACAATAGTCTATATATTTTCAGTATAAAGATCGTAACTCATTGTAAATCACAAGTTTCGTGAATGTTAATTTGTAAAGGAAATAGTCGACATAATAGTGGAGAGAATAACAGTTTCACACTCCTAAATCAAGATGCTTCACATTGGCCTATATAAGTGGAAATTTAGGTTAGAGATAAGATGGCCACTCTTATCTTTATAAAAAGTCACTATCTTGTGTCATGGTTTGAGAGATCCCTCTATCAGCAATTAAAGATATTGATTGACTATTATAAATTTCAGGTTAAATCCTGTCTTAAGAGTATTTACATATACTCCCTGTGTGCTTAATAAATAATTACAACTTTAAGATTTAATGCAAATTAAATAAAACATTTTAATATTATATAAATAAATGTGAAAAATGTAGGCAGTCTGAAAGGCCAATGTTTTTGTAAAGTTTTTTTTAATTGGTTGCTTTAACAATTATTTTAAAGATTTAATAATAGTAATAATAACAAGTCAGATGTCACATGACTTATATATAGCTTGCACTTACAAATATGTAACATTAAGAGCGTGCTAATAGCTCTAAACAAGCTTTTTTTTTATTTATGATAAATGCTACTACAAGAGAAGGCATTCAAATCATTTTTATCTTGGATTGTCCCCATCCCCAGACCGGTTTCGACCTATGGGTCTCTTCAGTGAGGAGTTGGGACATTAGATCTAAAAAATCAACTCAAGCAAAGCATTTATCTAAAAGATAATTGTTAGAAGAAGATCTGAAACTTTTAGATATCTACATGTCTTTAAAGTCAGCTCTCCAACTGAAAAAATCATATGGGCCTGAACTTAATTCAGATACTCCATATATTAGTAGGCTTAGCTCTTTAATTTAGCTAAAGCCACAACAGCAAAATAATAATAGTAATAATAACAAGTCAGATGTCACATGACTTATATATATGTAAATTAAATAAAAGATTTTAAATGTAAGAATGGCAGAACACAAAAACTATGAACTTTCAGTCTTTTGTTTTTGTAATAATTGGTTGCTTTAACAATTTTTTTTAAAAGACTTACTGTAAATTAAACAAAACATTTTAATATATAAATTAATTTCTGAATTTTAATAAAGGTAAATTAAAATTTATATATTTAAATATAATTGTTCTATTTGACAGTCTTAACATGCAAATATATATTTACTCAAGTGCTCTCTGAATAAAAAGTTAAAAAAAATTTTTTTCTGGTTTTTTGATAGCATCACAACTAATCATAATAAGTTTTTAAGCTTTATTAATAGTTACCATTTATTAATATCACAATACAAAAATGTTGGCCTTTGAGCCTATCATTTTGATAATATTTTTTTATTAAGTGTAATATTTGGAGAAAAAAATTAATTGGTTGCTTTGACAATTTTTTATAAGATTTAATGTAAATATGTTTTTTTTATTAAATATTGTTGAGTATGTCAGTCATCTGAACCATATCTCTGTAGTTAAAAGCACATGAATATTATTTTTTCATGAGCATTTTTATTTAATGGCAGAATTACTTGTATGTAGCAGTTGCAAATTTGACACATGACATCGGACAAACATTCAATTTTATATCAGATAAATAGAATTCTTCCACACATTCACAGGGCCATCTCTCTAATAATAGTTCCATCTTTTCTTCTTAGAGCAGAAATAACTTTCCTTCCAACACTAAGATAATTATATGATTTTCAGACTTTTATTCATTTCTATAGCTTTACTTGTCACTTCACAATTATATTTTCTTCAATCATTATTTATTCTTTTTCAAATCGTTTTTATAAAACTCTTGACATTCAATTCTTCTTAATAGTTCATTTTAAAATATTTATGTATTCCTTTTTTTTCTTCAAACATTGTCTTGTCTTGGTAAAAAATTTAATGGTAAATTCTGCTTTTTTGGACTATGTTTTTTGCAATTTTTAATAGATTATCAGTTACCTTCTTATCAATCTTCAAAGTTTTTTAATATTTTAAAACTATTTGCAAGCTCGGGTTTGAAATAATGCAAAACTAGAGGGATAAACCTCTTCATTTCATGTAACAAAATATTTCCACATTTAATAGAGTCATTAAAAATTATACCAACTGACAAATTCTGGAAAAATCTCATTGTACCACTATACACAATTCCTAACCTTAATCTTCTCCCCTCCAGTCAAAAATACAAATATTGGCAAATATTTACCTTTAATCAAATCTCGACCTCAAATCATGAAAAGAAACCAATACTTAATATAAACAACAACAACTGATTAAAAAAATTAAATTCTGGTCACTTGAACCTAAGTACTTGGATTTTCTTATCAAAATAAATGTAAAATCCCTACCTACACTTCACTTTTATAGATATAGAAGACAGTACAAGAACATTGATGAACAATGCAGCCTTTTCCATAAAGATTCTGAACCCAATATCATCTATTCTTCAAATGTGAGGGCATTGAGATCATATGCAAAGTAATACCAAAACTTTTTAACAACCTCAAATATAATATCAATACTCTATTCCAGACATTCAAACAAGGAATTTTTGAAAACATTTGTACTAGCACATTCATGTTATATGCTATCTGGTAAACCAGATGCAAACTCATGTATGAATGCAATCCCAGAAGACCCCATACACCTTCTGGAATAAACTGAAAACTTTTAAAGAAAGAGATAATGAACTATAATCCCACACATGGTTTGAAGACACTTGATCTCTAATGCAACAACATCTGAAACCATAATAAGATAAACCATCCTCTGAAAATGAATGTGACAATCATAAAACCTCAAGATTTGGATGTTTCCCCCCCATTCTTAACAAACTTTAAAACTCTTTTCTATGTAAATAATGTTGTATGAGTCAATAATATGAAACCACCTTTTCTTAATCTATAATCTGTCTTAGACTCTTCCTCGTTGTTTTTTTCTCTTTTTTTAAACTTGTTGTAATTGATTCTTATAGAACAATAAATGCCTTTAAAATATAAAAACTATTAAGAAATTCAGTGTAAACAGATAATATTCTCAAACATTCCAATGAAAAACAATAAGCTGCATTTAAAATAATTTGAGTTTGCAGCAGATTTTTAAAAAAAATATTTTCCTTTTACCATACAACAATAATAAATTCCATTTAACATTTGTTTTTTATTTTCTAAAAAAAAATATTTGTACCAGTTAAAAATATACTGTATATAATTATTATAATGACAACAAAACAATTATTAAAAATAAATGAAATAATATTTTATATAGCACTAAGTTTTATAAACAGTAATAATAATCAGCTATTAAACTAAAGCATATGCATTTTGAAGATTTAAATTATAAATGAATACTCTCAATTCCAAACACAAGATAAAATCTTTTTGAAAAGATAGAATGAATCCATCTATCTTTTCTTACCCAAACATTTATGTATGGGAAAATCTTAAGCATTTGGAAATGAGAGCGTGAGATATTAAATAATCACTTTAAATTATTTTTACTATGCTTGAATAATTATCACTTGCGAAAATCATTTACAATTTATGATACGTTATTCTTATTTGAAATTAAACATATATCATGAAATATTATATATAGGGCTATGTTTTTTAAATAGTAATAATAATTATCTATTAAGCTAATGGACATGCACTTTGAAGATTTAAATTATAAATGAATAATCTCGATTCCAAACACAAGATAAAGTTATTTATTCAAGCATAGTAAAAATAATTTAAAATGATTATTTAATATCTCATGCCCTCATTTCCAAATGCTTAAGATTTGCCCATGCATAAATGTTTGGGTAATAAAAGATAGATAATTCATTCTATCTTTTCAAAAAAACTTTATCTTGTGTTTGGAATTGAGAGTATTCATTTATAATTTAAATCTTCAAAGTGCATTAGCTTAATAGCTGATAATTATTAAAAAAAGTAACTACTAGCCATTGTTCTAATGTGATTATTATAAATAATTTAAATATAACTTCATTTTAAATTCTATAATCTACAGCAATAGTTCTTAACCTTTTCAGAATCATGAAAAACTTACAATTTTACAAGATTTTTGTGGAATACAGTCCTAAAATAAAACTGTATATAAATATTTATATTGCATAATGTATTAAAAATCACATATATAACAGTTTACTTATCAGTCAATAGCAAATAACAATCAGTAAATAAAATTTTAAAAAAAATTGTCACAATTTATTTAATGAGATATTTGGGCCTGATGATGTTTACAAATGTTTTCAATATCTGGTCTTATGTGCGAAATAGCTACTCTCATTTCCTCTTCTATATTTGTCAGCTTTCACATTTCTTGATCTTAATATTCTTTAATGTTGAAAAACCAAGCTCGTATAATTACAACATTGAAAATTGCAATAAAATGTTTAATTGCCTTTTCAGAAATGGTTTTAAACTTGGTTTGAACAGAAATTCAAAATTCTTCAACTGTTATTTCAAAAAGTTTCATTTTCAGAGTATGATTCATTGGCAGTATAATGAATTTTTCCTCATCTTGTAATGAAAAGTCATAACTTGATATGTTGACTTCAGAAAATGGATTTTGTATCCAATCATAATTTTTGATATTCAATGTGAAAAAGTATTTTGCATTTTTTTCTTTTGATACTATTAAATGTTGTATTATAATCAGAATTATTTCATCAATATTGTTATTTTGGACTGAAGGAAACATGTCTACTGTCATTTTTGAATTATGCATGTTCTTCAAAGGGATGTTAATACATTTTCATTTTTACCTTGCATATCGGTATTCACATTATTTAAATAATTGAAGATATCTGCTAAATATGCCATTTTCATTTTTAAGAAATGGTGACAATCCATCCTTAGGTTTCAAAATTTGGTTCAGCAATTTACCTCACAATAACCACGTTACCTAAGTATATAAAAATAAAGATTTGCACTGAGCTTCCATAGATGCACAAAGTTTTTTAAATAGGCTTCTTTGTAAGGATCATGATTTGATGTAGTTTACCATATTTACAATTTGGTCTAATACAGATTATAATGTTGTACGTAATGTTTTTGAGACAAGTGATTCTCAGTGTAAAAAACAGTATGTAGATATATTAGGAGTTTTCTTCACAAAAGTAATAAATCCTTTAATAGATCCAACCACTGAAGAAGCCCATTGGTACAGATTCCAACATATTGATCCCATATTATGTTAAATTTATCTAAATACGATGTGGTGGAGTCAACAATATCCTGTCCTTTTGTGTGTTCAGTAAGATGTCTGCAGCATAAAAATTGATTCACTTGTTTGTTTTCATCATTGAAATGAACAAATCCTAGTATATGAGCTATACTGCTATCAATGGACTCATCAATTTGTAAAACAAAGTATTGTCCTGAAAACTTACTAGTAAGTGTTTTCTCAATATCATCTGACATATATGTAATTTTGATTTATTGTGTCATCCGAATAAGGAATTTTCATTTCTTTTTTTGCATCCTCACCTAATTCAGTACATGCTGTTAAAATCAGATGCTCCCTATCCATGTGTGATCTTAAATTTTCAGTAATTATTTTGGCAACATGATATGATGCAATTTGTGCTTTATTAGATATTATTACTATTTTTTAATTTTTTTCCTTGATTAATTTGATTATTCAACAACTTTTGGAAATAATTCTTGTCTTTGGACTGAAGATTAGCGTATTTAGATGTAAAATGCTATTTTAATTTTGCTGGCATCATTGCACTATTACAAAGCTTTTCCCCACAAACCACACAGAGGGGAATTTGACATTTATTTTCAGCAATATAAGTGAACCAAAAATCTAAATAATCAGCACCAGAATCATATTTCCAGTTTAGAAATTTGTCAATTATGCATTTCAAATAATTATTTTTAATTCTTGGGAGCTTAATTAGAGGTATTTCAATTTCTAGAAGACCAATTTGTCCCAAATGAACCTCTACCTACAATTACAAAGCAATACATTTTATGACACTGACAATCTGTTTAAAAAGTTGAACTTGCTTGAAAAAAAAACAGTAACGTTTTATGAAGAAACATGTCCTTACACATAGGTTGTTGTCAGTCAACTGTTTGCACCCAGGCTCTGCCCACATGTAAATGCCAAATAATATATTTCTTTTTTGTTTTGTTTTTTCATCTTAATAACCATTTTAATTTTTTACTGATTTTCAAATTTTGTTGGAACACATTCTCTAAGTTCATGGAACACTAGTTTTCCATGGAACACTGGTTAAGAATGTCTACAAATTCTTAAAAATAATGTGAATAATTTTTCTTATGACATGATTTATAGTGTGTAACATATTAAAAGTTTTTTGTATTAATCCGCCCCCCTCCCACCCACTCCCAAAAACAAATATTAAAAAAAGAACAAAAATCAAAAAAATTAAACTAATGATTTGTATTAGTTACTCATTAGACTAGATATTATCCAAAAATGAATAATATTTCTGGAGTGTAATTCCTCTACAAAGTGCTAAAAGTGGAGAAAAAACAGTCTCCATCTTGTGTGAGGATTGTATAGTGATAATTATGCTATAAAAATATTATTCATTAAAAAGATTTGTCTGAAGGTTTGTGATGATGGTATGTTATTAGATGTGATAGATTGGACTATTTCCATCATCATTCACTCATAGATGATGGAAATAGTCCAACATATCACATCTGATTAAACGATTTGTTTGAAATCTTACACAATTTGGAAGTGAAAATAAATGAACCTCCTGAGCAACTAACTCCATGTATTCTATGATAATCATTTAATTCCTATTAAATGTGAGCTTTTTGGTTATATAACAGACTGTGTTGTCTAATTGCACACTTTATGCATGTCTTAAGGGCAGACAACAATGCCCTCAGTTACAGTTATGATGCTTATTTCACAGGGATTATTCCAAAACATTCCCGTTTGATTTAGCCACAATGATGTCTTATCATTTTCATTTTTAAATGGAAATTGAGCTAAAAACTTTGCTCAATCATAAATTCAATTCATTTAGAAACAAAAATGTTTACAAAAGTAAAAATACATAAACAATGAGCAATTTGTAAAAAAAAGTCTCTTAAAATTATTAGCTAAGGTCATATTTTAAATAAAAAAAACTATGCTGTATATATTTTTTATTTCTAATAATACCAAAGTAGAATTATCTCTCTATATAAAATCCAAATGAATGTTTGTCCGTAACGTTGTCATGTGTTTCTTGCAAATGTTTGATTTTCAGTATGGCTGCCAACTGTCAAATTCACAACCAATTAAAAAAAAACTATTGCATATCATTACAAAAGCTTAATTTTTTTTTATAAAACAGGAGTCCATAATGCTGTCAAATTTACATATAAAATATAACAGGTTATATTTAAAAATTTTAATTTTAATTTAGCTTTATTAATATCTTGCTGGATACATTTTTAATGTGTACCAAACAGGCTGGGTTGTTCCAAACTTTTTTTTTTTCAATTTTTCCACTGTGAATTTCGCATACCTATTTATATAATATTAAAATCTTTTTGTTTAATTTATATCAAATCTTTAAAAAAAAATTGTTAAAGCAATCAATTAAAAAATAAACAATCACCTTTATAGACTGACCTCTGGTTATATTATAATTTTTTTTTAATAATTACTGATAGTAATTATAAAACTTATTAAATTTGAAATTCCTTAGTTTTATCATGTATCATATATATTTATCTTTAATTCTACTTCTGAAAATACAGTAGAATCTTGATATATAAACTTTATTTTAAAAAATGCCTTTTATGAAAGAAAATGAGGTAATTAAATAGTATTGTACTATAGTATTTTGATTACAATAAATTGACAATAAATGGAGTTATCAATGCTCTATCTTATCATTATTAATTTTTTTATTATTATAAAGCAAGTGAAATCTACTTAATAAAATATAATCTAGATCTATTCTAATTTGTAATAAAATGATGATGAGTCTTAGTATTGACTGAAGGAATTTCTCTGGAATCAACTCTTAGATGAGACTTATAATATTATAGCTCACAAGTCAGAATTTGATTGTTACATTACACCATATATCTTGGTTAAATAATGAGCTAATGAAAAATGCTTACATACTTTTGTTCATACAATTATTATTATATTATATATAATAATTGTATTATTATGTATAATATTTATTTAAATTATGGATGAAGTAAACAGAAAAATTTATTACTATGATATACAAATATTTTATGCTGTGGAATGTATAATGAGCTATTAATTCTATATTTAAATAGTGTTTTATGCGTTTAACAAAAAAAGATTATACATTTATAAAGCATTTAACTTGCAGAGCATGCTTTACACATTTACAGTCACATTCATAGATCTACTAATGACAGCAGGATATCATATATTGTTTATATAATGGATAAATAATGGTTTAACATGCTGAGAATGCTTTAGATATTTACAATATCATGCTGTCATTACTAGAGCTATGAATCTGACTATAATCATAGAAAGCATGCTTTATAAATTTATAACTTTTTTCTTGTTAAATGTGCAAAACGCTGTTTAAATATAAACTTACATTTAAATAGGAAAAGAAGTAAAAAATCATTGAATTCCATATTAATGAACTGTTAATAGTAATCATTTTCTCCCAGTATTTATTTAGGTATTAAATCATGATCAAATAGGGTTACACACACAAAAAAAAAGTTATTTACATTACTATCAAAATAGGATTACCCAAGTAAACTAAGGTAGTTGATCTAATTAAAGTCTTTTCTGTGAATTTTCTATTTTTTTCTTTAAATCCTGTGCTTGGGATTGTAATTTTAATTTGATCTATCTTTGTTCTGTTTTACCCATTTCTTTCCTCTCTTCTATTCTTTCTTCCCTTTTTCCTTCTTCCGGTGTTTTCACATTCTATTCTCTCATTTAGAAAAGGCTCCATGTATCTTTATATCTATTTGCAGATGCCAAGATTTTGTCCCTATTTTCATCTCTGCCATTTTGTTTAAGAAAAATAGTTCTTCATTTTGTTGGGAGGTGATTGAACATTTTGTGGCATCTAACTTTCCATAATGCCATTGTTATAAATAGTGATAGCCTTCTGGTGGCAAATTGTTTGGTTAGTAGGCTTTCATTAAGTAACGTTATTGTGCAATAGTTTATTTCTGAGCTATTATAAATATTTTTTTTTGGATTTCCATAGCCCTATGCATGTTTTAAATAGATGTTCAAATATTTCTTCCTCTCTATCACATAAAGGACAGGTGGGATTTATTGTAGAGAATCCTCTTCTGTATTTTAAAAACCAATTTGTTGATATGGCATTCATGGTTATCTTAATGCTAAAGTCCATATACTTGGGCTCCATGTCCCAGTAATCATTTTTAAATAAGAATTTTCAAAAAAACACAAGCTCCATTACAAATACAATCTTTTCACATATAATAATGAACTTTTAGAAAAAAAGTTACTTTATTTTTACACAATACATTTTTTTCTTTTTTTAATTTAGACTTAAAATAATGAATGTCAAGCGTTGGTGGCCTAGTGGTTAGCATAGCTGCCCTCCAAGCAGCTGGCCCGGAATTCGCTTCCCGGTCAACGCATTTGACATATGAGAAAAAAAAAATAGTGAAAATAATTTTCCAGCATTTTGATATATTCTTTTATTAATTGTAAATAATTTTACTTCTGATAATTAATCAATTTTTTTTTTCTTTGAAAAAATGTCACTTGTAATTTAATAAATATATACATATATTTTTTTTTTAAAAAATAAAAGTTACATTAAACATGGTATATATATATATATGTGCGTGCATGTTATGCATTGATTTATTTTATATCTTAATTTATTAGTTTAAGCAACTTTTAATTTATATTAATTATCATTATTAAGCTTGTCACATTATCATAATGCTATTGTTTGAATCAAACATTTTCTTTTATAACTATATGGGTTTTTTAAAAAATCTTTTCCTTCTTCACTTTTATTAGCTATTGCATTTCCACATACTTCGAGTGATCATTAGACTATTTATCTATTCCTATAGAAATAAATATAAACAACATATTTTAAAATGTTAATAATAAACTATTAATAGTTGATGATCATCTTAAAAGATCGATCTCAGTGAGATTAAATTCTTGATTGACTTTTCAAACAGTATCCACTTTGCAGATGTAGAGACCCAAGAGAGATTTCTCAAATTATAACATTCTGTTGATAAATAATTAGATTACACAGAATGATAGATATTTTCAATCACAAACGTTTACTTTTTCTATTATGTTTATATATATGCATGTACTTCGAGAAAAATACACAGATGTTATCTATTTATAAAGCAGAACTTATGTAAAAATGAATTAAATACAGTTAAACAGGTAAAAAGAACTTTCTTTAAAAAAAGATTAAAGAAAATTTTGAAAAATAAAGAAAAATCTATAGAGAATAAATTTTTGTAGAGATTTTTTTTTTAAAAAAAAAATGGATATAGTAATATAATTTTTATATAATAATCAATATAAAACTTTGAGATTATTTCTCACACTGATTTATTAAGCAAATGAAATACTCTCAAACCACATTATAAGATAGTTTCGTTTTTAGAATAAATAAATAATTTCCAAGTGTTACAAATTACGAAAACATTAGAAGTATTTTATATAACACTGGATCTATCTAGTAATGCACATTTTCATTCTTTAAATCGATATTGATAATGTTTAAATTGAGAGTAATCTCATGTATGTCAACTATTAATATAAAGTAATTAAAAATAGTTTTAAAACAATTATCACATCTGATTTAAATGCAAGTTTTTTGGTCAAAGTATTTCATACAACGTTTTATATACGAAAATGATGTAAAGAGAGAAGGCATTATCCTTTCACTATAAATAAATAAAAAATCATCTTGTGCTTTGGCTTAAAGGTATTTCATTTGCTCAATAAACTAGTCGTATGAGAAATAATCTTAAATCGTTCCATATTATTAAAACACTGGGCATGTGTAAATACAGTTATGTAATAAAAAACAAAATTATATACAAAGTCGTCATCATCATCATCATTGTCAACCATTATCAATCCACTGCAGGATGAAGCTCTCTCCAAGTTCAATCCACCTTCTCCTATCTCTATCCTCTCTGCTCCAAATCGCCCCTGCACACTTTCTTATTTCATCCATCCATCTCACATAGATGAAATAAGAATGGATGGAATACATACAAAGTATGCCAATAAAAGAAAAAATAACCCCATAAATTATTTCTTGTGCCGCACTCATTTTTGCATTCGCATAAACGCGCACACACATAGAAATTAGCATACGTAAATTTAAACTTGAAATGATAATAAAACCATGTTACCATAAATTTCATTTCTACAAATGGCAATAAACCCTTGCAAAAATCTCTTTACAAGCAGTTGTCCCGGGTTAGCGGTTCGCTTCCCGGCTGATGCTATGACACATGAGAAAAAAATAATAATCTAATATTTAAATGGTCTAGCTATTTTGATAGGGATTCTTCGATAGAGCCACAAATCTTGCAAACAAGTAACAAAATTCATATAAATAAATAATAAATAAACACTATATAGTATAATATTTCTGCAATATAATTTTCACTATACCACTCTTACCCCAAGGTATGACTGATTTCTATCTGCTCTTAACACTTTGTGCAGGGGAGTAACGATAAACATCCGATTAAAGACATGTGAAAAAGATGTATGATTCCCAAAATGTACAATTCATGCTGCCAGCACCCATCAGTTGGTCCAGATCACAATCTTTTACACATATCTTTATCACTGTTCAGTATTCATTTATAAGATATATTTTGGGGGTTTATCCTCGTAAGATTTTAACTAGACATTTCAATGTCAAAACATTGGAATATCTCATTAAAATTTAATACAGATGAACCCGCAAAATACAACTTTTATATCTAATATATAGGGTATATGAGCACAGACTTCCACATGACCCACAACTCTCCACACTATCTCATAACATTGATACACTTGAACCCACATTTCATGCTAAACCAGCAATCATAAGTTGGTCCAGATTACCATCTCTACACATATATGCTACAAGTTCTCAGATATATATTAAGATAGCCAATCTTCATACTTTAATGGATAGGCTTCAATCCACTCCACACTCCAACTCTTCAACCGTCCATCCAATTGAAATCTGATGATGGAATGCTCAAAGGCCACACCGAAGCCGAGATTCTTGTCACACACATGTTCACCTAAGGTCAATCTGACCCCTCATGTACAGGACATAATCCATTTAATGCATATGCAAGAACATTCATATGAATATATATATAAATTACACCTCTCCACAAGATGCTAAAAATGAATAGTTGGAGAGAGTGGTGTCTTGAAAATTACACTATAGAAATATTTTTCATTAAGTGGATAATCTCTAGTTTAACAAATGAATAATAAAAATTATTAACGACATAAATATGTGATAACATTGGAAAATTTTATCTTGTGCCAGCTATAGATAATTACAACCTTTAACCTAAGTAGCTGTCATTGATGAAAAAAGATAACTAGATATTCAAATATAAGTATTATATAGTGTCTACACTGAACTTAATCTAATTACAATGGACTTGAATTCAGATTTTCAAGCTCCCTACAGTTATGAACTCAATCCTATATAAGCGATGCACATGACCACATAGACGTGAAAAAGATAAATCTCCAATATACATATTTTTTTTTGCTGAACTAGCATTCATCAATCGGTCAAAATCACCATCTTTTACACATATATGCAATAAGTGCTCTGTTTATATTAATATGCAAATCTTCAAACTTTAATGGAAAGGCTTCAATATTATTCACCCTCCAAATCTTCAGCCATCCATATCATTAAAAATCTGATAATAGAATCCTGAAAGCCCTTACTGATGCAAATATTATTGTCATATCCATGTTGACTTTAAGTCACACTGATCCCTATATTAAAGGACCTTAATATGTCCATTTAAATACACAGAAAAGATATGGGAAGAATGCAGTCTGAATATGTAATATTCAAATACAAGTATATTGTCTATACTGAACCTAATGTAATTAGAATAAACCTGCATTCAGACTTTCAAACTCCCTACAGATATGCACTCCATCCTATACATTTTGATATACAAGACCACATATTAAGTATATTGGGGATCATTTATCTTTTTCATATATATGTGGTTATGTGCACTGGTTATATAGGATGAAATGCATAGCTGTAAGAAGTTTTAAAGTCTGAGTTCAAGTTCATTCTAACCTTTATTAATTATATACCATCATTATCATCAACCATTATCAATCTATTGCAGGATGAAGGCCTCTCCAAGTTCAATCTATCTTCTCTGATCTTTAGCTTCTCATCTCCACATCACCCTTACACACTTTCTTATTTCACCCATCCGTCTCACATGTGGTATCTTTCTGGGTCGTTTACAATCTATTGGAATCCAGTTTAAGATTTTAATTGTCCATCTATTATCATCTCTTCTAGCAATATGTCCAGCCCAACTCCACTTCAGTCTTTTAATTTTTTCAATGAGATTATATATAAATATTATAACATTTCAGTTACATTCGTGCATATAATTTTAAAATAAAAAATAGTTTAAAAAACTTTCGGATTGAGAATATGGCGAAAATAAAAGATTAAGAAATAAAATTATGTAAGTTTATTATTTAAACTTTTATTAGATTTTTTTTAAATATTCTTAAATCATTTTAATTCAAAAAAGAAAGGAAATTATTTTATAACATTTTATTAAAATATTTTTTGATAAACCGACTTAATTTTATTTTAAAAAATTAAATAAAGTATAAGCAAATAGTTTAGTATTAACAGATTAATGCAGATTAGCAGATCAACTAATTAATGAGCTTACAAAACCAATACTTATATGTAAAAATATTTTGTGAAAGGAAATCTATGAAAAATTTCTGGATATTTATTATAGATTCCAAATAATAATTTGATTCTTTATTATCAACTTTTTCATTTTTTGTTTCACTTCTAAAATTTATTTAGCATACATTTCTACTTAATTTTTGTGATTCTGTTCTTTCAATTTGTCATTAAAATCTCAGATTTTTTCTGTAAACCCCCCCCCTAATTTTCCTTCTTTCTTATTTCCTCCAGATTCTTGGCTGTATTCTTTTGCCATTTCTTAAAACTCATTTTTCTATATTTGTCTTTTTTCTATCTGATCATTTTTTGTTCTAATAATCTCTTTGGGAATCTTTTGCTTTTTTAGGTCTTCCTCATACACTCTTCTACATTACATCATTGCCCTTGCATTTTACATTTAATTTGGACCTCTTTAAATACCTCCTTTTCATGACCATTACATTTATTACTTAAGACTGTATTACATTTTTTACCCTTGTTTGAGCATTTTCTGCTGTAGTTGTTGTCTCTTGTTGATTTTCTTCTGCTTTATCCAATAGCTATTTCTTTTTCAAAGATAAACTCTCATACATTCTTACATTTTTCTCATGACACACTTTTTCTGCTTCTTTTATTATATGATTTCTCAGTTGTTCTGCTTCCTTTTTTCCTTTTAATATATAATATTAATTTGTTTTACTATCCCAACTCTTATTTGTTCTATATGTCTTATACAAATGCCACAATACTTCTTTGTTTCTTCATATCACATAATGGCCTTTTTATCCTCTCACCTACTTTATATGAGCTTTTAATAATAATCTCTTCACAAACATAATCTGGTACTTTGAGCTCCAAATCAAGCTTTTTCTTTTCTTATCCTTGTATTGTGATCTCCAGGACCTATTTTCCATTTATATTTTAACAATAATTACAACTACCCTGATGTCTTCTTTCGTTATTACATATATTGTTTGTTTAAAATAAGATATCCATTTTTTGATAATTAGCCACAACTCCTCAATGGATATACTTCTTATTTACTAGCTATATTTTTTGTCATAACTCTGTAACTGTTTTATATAATATGATGTTCTTTTTTATATCATATAGACATTCAAAAATAAACATTCTTAATAGTCGTATTTTCATACTTTCTCTCAGAATATTTTTGGTCTAGTCTCTCTTTACATTACCATTTAATCAAACTGTGATTTCTCTCAGGATTGGTTTATTAAATGATAATAAATCATGTAATAAGTGGATCATATATTTTCACATCTTACACTGAGCATTATTTTAAATAATATACTTTATATAATAGTTATCATTTTCATATAATTCATTAGAAATCAATAAGTTAATGCAGAACTTAAATAAATTCTTATTAAGTTCAACCCCATTCTTTTCTAATGCATATCCTTATCTTTTCTGAGCAGGATGTATTAAAGAAAATAATCAAATCAATACTGATTATAAAGACTATAATAATAATCATATTGAGTTACTATCCCTACTTCTTTCAATAATTTCATCTTCAGTCACTATTTATCCATATCAAGGACTGCTCATATTACACAATTTATTTCCAACTTAGATCAGTAAGTTAGGATAGCTTTTTCAAAGATAATACAAGAAAAGATCAATTTTGTATGAATATAATAGCATTTATTGGATGCAAAATGTTTACATCTGCTCACGTGATTGCCATTTCATTACAACTTTTATATTACTAAATACCATGGGATTTGGGAATTCTATCATCAGATTTTCAATGGTATGGATGGCTAAAGAGTTGGAAGTTGGAGTAGGTTGAAGCCTGTCCATTAAAGAGTAAGAATTTGCTATCTTAATATAAACTGAGCACTGATTATATATATGTATGGGAGATGGTAATCTGGACCAAACTGATGAGTGCTGGTTTAGCATGAAATACATATATTGGTGATTATTTATCTTTTCTGCATGTGCGTGGTTATGTGTATCAGTAGTATAAGATAGTGTGGATAGTGAAGGGACTTGAAAGTCTGAGTTCAAATCCCCTATATTTATTATTAAATACCAATAAAAATATATTTATTTTCTTATGAGTATCAATCAAATTTATTTCTTTCCCACTTAAGTGTAAGTCTAGCTTTAATTCTAGAACTGTTTCTTCTTTTTCATTGGTTCTTTGACTCTAATTACTTCATTTTTAAGATCTAATTTAAATATAATTAGTGATTTCCTACTATTTAAATATTTAAAATGGTTTCACATATTGTTAGATTTACTATAACTTAATAGGTACATGGTTAATCCTTTGATATGCTAAGACATTCTATTTACACTTAAAAACCATTAATGACTTGTTGGAAACATTTCCTAGATTCTTTTCATAAATTAATATGGGTATGTGTAAAACTATATTTGGATCTATTAATTAAATGAATGATCAAATCTTTTGAAAATGAAATTTGTTACAACGATTTATGATTTTTTTTCTATATTAAATTAATCTCAAAATTTGTCATTATAAATCTCTTTAGTAATATTTATATACTTTAAGTAATCATACTACTACAATGAATTCTTACAAATTTATATATATCAGAGACTATAATACAATATAGACAGTGTCACATGACAAAAATATTAAGAGACAAATATGACCATGTTATATTAAAACCAATTACATAAGACATTTCTTCTCAATGACTTTTCATATAATAATTAAGTTAATGTACAAAAAACAGTATCTGCAAGAGGCATTTTCATATATTATATGCTATGATGCATATTAAATGCATATAGCAAAATACTAAAAATTATGAAACACTTTAAACAATGCAATACTAATGAATATCTTTAATATTTCACTATGGCTCATTATGCAAACATGTTAGTTTTAAATAAAATTCTAAGAAATGCACTGTTAATAATTTGAATAATCGTGATTACCGATATATCGCATATAGCAATGCTCATGATACAGGGCAAGTTAATGGTTCTTGACAAAATACTATGAAATTCGAAAAATACAATCTTTTTGAAATTCATAAAACTGAAGTAGCTCTCAATAAAGCTAGAATAGTTTTAAACGTCGATGAATTAAATTATAATTAATATTTTGTTATAATATGAACATACATTGATAGCTTTGCATTTCACCTCTTAAAACCAATTCTTGCACATTAATTAAATTATATTTCTACATCAAATCCATAAAAATTTAACAAAAAAGCAAAAATTATTTTTCATTTTAAAATAATAATTGAGGGAACTTTTCAATAAGTACTTTATTGTTTCTTTCTCTCTTTAAATATATTGCATTGAAGTACAATAAGTAATTTTCAAAGATTTATTTCACCAATAACTAGTCATATTATTCATTTCTGAAGCTATACAATCATTAACCCCGAATTCTCTCACGCAACATATAGAATATACACAAATGCGCATTTGTGTAACTATAAAAATAAGTCACATAACATATATATTAGCAGTTAATAATAAAACTTATCTATGCAGTTTTTTTAATGCACAAAGAATATGTTAATATGCACTAAAAAAAAAAAATATGTTAATATGATTATTCAGATGAATTTTCTTTTAGGTATACCAACTTATCTATTTAAGGCATTTAAAAACAATTTCTATTTTTATATAAATTCTGTGGACATTCAATGAACACAATTACTAAAAATAGCACTTTTCAGGCAAGTACTTTAGCTTTTCTCTTTAATCAGAGTTTTTATAACTGCATGACTAGTTTTCTTTGAAAGTACATTGCCCAGAGTGTTTGTAAAACACTACTGAGAAATTATAAAAAGTTTATTTAAGAATTAGAAAATGAAATAAATATGAAATAAAAATGGAACAAAAAAACCCAGCTTTTTAATTTCTTCATTATAATGCACTATTTTTTTTTTTATGCTAGCTCCAATATTTGAGCTGCAAAATATTCCACTAATTCCTGCCAAATAAAGTGAAACATCATGACCAAAGAATTCTACATATTGTACATATGATAACTGAAGGGAGCTTAAAAGTCTGGGTTCAACTCCCCTATATTGTCTTTAAACTCCAAGTATATGAATTAGGCTTGTAGTTCAAAAATATTACTATCACATATTTATTCACTATTTTCAATAAGAATTGAAAATGAAAAAAGAATTAGACTACAATCTTTATTCAGTGCATTCCAACAGAAGTAGGCTTAATCTGTATATTTTCAACCTCATGTAAAAACAATATATTCTCTACATGGGCAAAAAAAATCCCCATATCTACAAACAGCTAGTAAAATCACTCCCACAGATAAATTACCTCCTATTCAAGGATATCTGGATACACCAATCACTCCATTATTATTTATAAAAATTTTGTTTTTCAAATTACTTCAAAATTATTCAAGTACTGTACTTGGAAATTCTGTCATTCTTACATTCTACACTGATGATAAAACTGTATTCAATATCATCAAAAAATAACTTTGACATAAATCCAAATTCCAGTCAAACCAAAATATGATTTTTTTTTAAACTTAAAATTAACACTTCCTAAAATGTAGACCACTTATGCACCCTTTGCAACAAAGATTTGGGAACAAAGAATCACCTTTTTTTATGCCAACATAATCTTCAAAAATAAAAATAAATAAATCTAAGTAGCCTAATTGACTCATTCAAAAAAAGAGACTTTATTGATATCAACATTAGTGTATTCATCCTCTATGCCTTATGGCAGTGGTCCCCAATCTTTTTGCACTTAAGAGCACATTCTATAATACTGGCCAGGTGGCACCATTTATTTTTTCAATGTAAATTTATAGTTGGATATTGTTAATGATAGACCCTTTTAAGCTGTAAAAGTATAGTATGACCTACAATTTGATTACAATATAATACAATAATTTATAAAAAATCTTAAAAATGGAATTTATTTGTATCAGATAAATAATGTTTTATCGTGTTCAGAAAGTGGCTGTCAAATGTAAAATGATCTGCGGGCACCATGGTGCCCATGTGCATAGGGTTGGGGACCCCTGCCTTATGGTATATAAGATGTAATTTCATATATATCAATAACTCCAGAAGGCATTCTAACACATTCAAAATTAAACTGGATAATATATGTCAAAGAAACAAAAAGATAACAAACCAAAAAACTTTCACTGACACCTGGTCTCAATTGCAGTTACCTTCAAGCCTATAAGAAAAAAAATCAACACTCCAAGATTAACAAATCTGAAATGAAAATCAAAAACTAAAAGGTATCTCTTGCCATTATTGCAACAAACACTTCAGGTGAAAACTAGCTCATCCAATTGTAAAATTTTGCTTGCTTTCAAAACATTGTGTTATTTATATACCTAACCATCAATAATAATATGTAATCAAAAGAAATAATGTAATTTTTTTTACTTTGTTGATTTAAGTTCTTTGAAAAAATAAATACAAATATGGATTGATTGAATTTAGATCTTATAAAATATATTAATTATGCATAATAATGATGTCAAGAACTCATTAAAATTTATAATGTAGCTCTAGAATAGAAATACTAAAATAAAGTGCATTAAAAATAAGCAATATTAAATTATTACTGATGAGAATCAAGTGCTATTTGTTAATTCCCAAAATATTTTTAAAAAAAGAATCTAAAATACAAACATACAAAAGATATAAATAAAAGTATTATCAATATTATATGAAATATTATAAACATTCTTTTTATTTAAGATTATTATTATGTCATTATATAGAAAATTCAGAAAAAATTGTTGTTTATTAATAATAAGCATAGCTTTTTATTATTATTATTATTATTATTATTATTATTATTATTATTATTATTATTATTATTATTATTATTATTATTATTATTATTATTATTATTATTATTATTATTATTATTATTATTATTATTATTATTATTATTATTATTATTATTATTATTATTATTATTATTATTATTAAATAATGTTTATTAATTACAATAAATTTTCTTTAAAAAATGCATTAATTTATGAAGCATAATAAAAGACAACTGATTTCTTATCTCTGAATTTATTAACTTATATTATAGTTAGAGACCATATAAATTATTGATGTAATAGACACTTTGGTAATTTAAAATAGACATATATACAGAATCAAATGCTTTTTCATAGTTTACAAATCTGATGCAAAATATCAATTTATGCCAATTGTTCATTTTTATAACTTCTGGTAGTATTTGGATATAGTACATTGTGCTATAATGACTTATAAATCAGTTGATTCTTTTGGTTGCTTTGAGTTAGAAGTTTTTTATAGACAAGTTAATATAGTGATCATAATAAACACATTGTATAGAACTAATAAAAAAAAGAGACGTAATTTTTAATATTTTTATTCATCTTTTTTTAAACATCAGCATCATTACTATATTTTTCAAATTATTTTTTCATTCCTTTAATTATTTATGCATTTCATATATAAATTTGTCAACAATTTCTCTATTTCTCAATAGTTTTATTTAACTTAACAATGGTGATTCACTTCCTGAAACTTTTCTATTTTTCACCGACTTAAGTGAATATCTCTCATCTTCATTCAATTAATTCTGCATTTTACTTTGTTTTTTGTTTTTTTGTTCTTTATAATTATATAGCCCTTCTCAAATTCTAAACATTTCATAAAAGCATCCACTTTTTTATACAATAATATAGTAGTTATATATATATATCTTTTTATTGTTTAAACAAATTTCCTTTCATTATAAACCTAATTTTTGATATATTCATTCTTTTCTATAACTTCACTAATAATTTCACAATTATCTACCTAAATTCCAGGATTAATTTTTTTTCTACATGAATCATTCAAAAATAATTTTGTATTCTACTTTTGTTTTCATATACTTTCATGTTTCATTTCTTACAGCTTTTTCATATTCTCTATCTGTGCCAGACCTTTGTAAAGTATCAGTTATATTTTAGCAATCTTTGATATCTGTTACTACTTTTAAATCATTTTCAACTTCTAGCTGAAATTCATAAGTATTTCTGTTTATTATATAGTCCAAAATTCTTTTCTTCCTCTTTTGTTTTTGTTGAAAAGTGAAAAGTGTAAGATATTTGAAATTCAATATTTCTGTTAATACTGTTTTTAGTAGATTTTATCTCTTTAATCTTGTATTATTGTATAACTTTTATGATATTAATCAATGTTTTCTTACTATGTTGAATCTATTAAATATATTATAATCTTGGATATTTTTTTAATAGTTAAAATACAATTCAAATCTATTGTACCTGCACTGGGTTTCTAGTACTGAGTACTTTTAAAATAAAAGAAGTCATAATATATATAGATCCCCATTCGTACCCCAAATTCCACAAATTCATTATGCCTTCTTTTACTTTTCTTTCTATATCTATTATTATAAAGTGCTGAAAACTTTGAAATTATTCAAACAGAAGTCAATCTCCAATAATGTACTATTTCTTAAATATTATAAATTTCCATGCACTCTCCCACCGGTAAGAGTTTAAAAAACTTAAGTGAATCACTTAAGTTTACAGTGTACATTCTATATACTCCAACTCTTACAAACCATGCTTAAATCAGGGCTTGAGTCTATTGTCAGCCTGATGTTATAATCAAATATTCAATTGTACCAATCTATTTAACCTATTGCAGGAGAAAGACAGTGTCTCATTTTTAACCAACTACGATTAGACAAACATGACTTATAAATGTGAATCTATTATTATAAAGCACTGAAAACTTTGAAATTATTCAAATGGTCAATCTCTGATAATGTGCTATTTCTTAAATATTATAAATTTCCATGCACTCTCCACAGGTAAGAGTTTAAAAAACTTAAATGAATTACTTAAGTTTAGAGTGAGTGCATGGAAATTTATAATATTTAAGAAATAGCGCATTATTGGAGATTGATTTTCTTTTGAATAATTTCAAAGATGTCAGCACTTTATAATAATAGATTTAATAAATTGTTTTTCTCTTCACCAATAAAAATTGTAATTATACATATGCAATTTTTTTGCATGCGTTAGTGAAGCTGTAATTATACTATAATGTTTAATATGCCTGCTTAGTGCTTTCGAGATTTAGTATTCTAATCTCATACTCATAGCTTTATGAATGAAGACTATTGTAATTTATTGTACACCTATGCAAATGAGTTTGGATTTTTAATTAGTTAGTCCATGTTTGTCTAATCGTAGGTGGTTAAAATGAGACACTGTCTTTCTCCTGCGATAGGTTAAATAGATTAGTACAATTGAATATTTGATTATAACATCTGGCACACAATAGACTCAAGCCCTGATTTAAGCATGGTCTGTAAGAGTTGGTGGATGTAGAATGTATGCTCTAAACTTAAGTGATTCACTTAAGTTTTTTAAACTCTTATCGGCAGGCGAGTGCGTGGGAATTTATAATATTTAAGAAATAGTGCATTATTGGAGATTGACTTCTGTTTGAATAATTTTTCTCTCTATATCTAAATTTACCCAGATCACTTTTAACTATCAATTATTTTCAATTTCTAGTATTAAAATTTACCAGACAAGTTTAAATAATTTTTGGATATAATCAAAAATACTCTGTACACCTATATAAAAATCCTCTACTGCTTCATCAAAATGAGAATTTGTTGGGATACAAACTACGAATTGTTTATATCTGATATTTTACTTGAAATTGCATTAACTATTCTTTCCACTTTATTTGATATCCATCAATCCCCACAAAGCCATTTTTTGTTTATTATAAATCACATTGCGTTTGTGCTTCTAGTTTTTGAATTAATTATCTCATCATCTTTTCTTGTGATTTCATAAAGTCCAATGTCATTAAGATGCTATAAATGATTAAATACTTCACACACACGCACACACATAAAATACGACTACATAATATTATCTGCTAAAATATGCATAACCCATCTATCATTAAAACAATCCACTAAAATTACTGTCCTTATACTGACCATTTCTAAGCAATTATAAATAATTAGAAAAATTTTATTGAATTGTTTTAATGATAAGGGCATCTATGAATATATTTATAAAGCATCAATTAATTATTTTCTCTCTCTCTCTCTCTATATATATATATATATATATTCATTGGATCTTTAGTCTCAATAATTGAATTAATTGTTCATATTAGGCTTATAATCCTGAGGGGATAGTTTTTTTCAGATATAAAAAAATTATTAATTTTTTGAAAAGAGCAATCATTTCTTATATCAACTCCTTTTACTTTTATGTTTATATCATTTCTTTTATCAACTCCTTTTACTTTTATGTTTATACATAATATTGAACATTCTAAATAAGTTTTTATACAGAAAGAATTATTGAAGTCAGTTGCATGTTAGAAAGAAAACAATTAGATGTCATTTGAATTTAAAATTAAAATAATGTTCAGTCTGTGACAATAGTTGGTATTACTGGTTTAAATAAAAAAAATTATCATTGTTTATTACCTTTTGCATAATATTAATCATTGTAGGCTAATAATTAGTAAAATATACATATTTTTCATATACTTACATCTCTCATCTTACCCTAAAAGTTGTACTAAGATTTATTCTCACAATACAAGTGCTCATACTTCAACATAATTTACAGTGGCACTTCAACATTTAAATATATGTCATGAATGTCATTATGCTCTTTCTGATATTAAAATGGGCACATTCAGGTTTCTATTTACCATATGTTAAAGCTGCCTGAAAATGTTATAATTATATAAAACACTTTCTGCATGCTGTTTCCATGAATTGGGTTCAAACATGGAATAACCATTGAATTTTTATCTGATAACAAAGAATTTTTAGTAGTCAATGTTTCTTTCAGATATTTAATCCCCAAACAACCCAATTAACCAGGCAAAATATTATTGAAAAAAAAATAGAATCACCGAATAAATGCAACCACGAAAAGCTCACCATTTAGTGCTTCTTAACTAACTTAGTAAAAATTGTCTTACGTTTCATCTTTTCTCTCTGAAAGAATTTGGAGAGATTTTTGCCTTCTAGTAATCAATTTAGGGCTCTTTTACTTTGAGCTTTGGTAATTATATATAGAGAGAAACAACATAAGATTTTGATTAATTGAAATGTATGCTTCAAACATATACAGATTTTAAAAATAGAATTTTTGAAACATTAGTAAAATATTTTACTTAAAGCTTGTGTTAATTCACTATTGACTAAAAGTTCTACTTAAAAATTTGCTATTAAAAAAAGTGCCTATTGCATATAAAAAAAAAAGGTTAAATATAAGCCATTCTACTTCAAGATATAAATCATGCAATAATAATTAAAGAACATAAAAGGAAAAAAAAAACTACAAATAATTTACTAACAAAAAAGAGAAAAAGAATTAGTATATTAATAAAATATCTTGTATTGTGCATTATTCTTATACAAAACAGCTATCAGTTGGAAACAATATTTGAAAAGAAAACGGTAGTTTTATATATTTTTTTCTTCTACAAAATCAAATCTTGAATAAAATAAAACCCAGTGAAGCTGTGAAATGGTATATCAATGTATTGAAGCAATGGATCTGAAGACCGATCCATGCTTCACATCTTCCTATAAACTTAATTAGTATTGTAGACCTGAATTAAGTTTATAGTTCAATATCAGCAGGGTTTTGCATTAGAGTTAAAAATAATTATGCTTATCAAATGTGTTTTACATTTAAATATTTTGTTTTAAATAAATTTCATTCTATTAAGAAAAAGTGCTTAACCTATTAGTCAAACATGTATATACATCTAGCGTATATATATGAGTTAATGCAAAATTCTGCTGAAATAAAATGCTTATTCTACTATAAAAAAGTAATAATATATTGTTGTTAAAATTTTGTTAAAATATTTAGTATGATTTGATTTTGAGATAAGCCTGCCAACATTTTCTAAAAGAATGTATAGTTTTAATTAGTGAGCCATTCAAGTGTAATTAAAGATGGCCTTCTCTTTCTTTCTTTTTAATTAAGAGAATTCAAACTTTGAAGTAAGGAAGTTAGAGTAAAAAAGTTAAAGTTATTTTTAGAAAGTGTTGCTTTAAAACAAAGGAGCATGGGGAGGCTTATCAAGATCTCAGATCATACAAACAATAGAAGGTAGCTAAGAAAAAAAGTTATAAAAGGGAAAGAACAAAAGAGGAGATTCATTCAGATTTTGCTGTTGGAAGAGTGATATCAGATTTTGCTATTGCAAGGTTGATTCAAGATTTTGCTCTTGCAAGTTTCATTCAGATCTGCTATTGCAAGGTGCATTCAGATTTTTCTTTGGAGAACTTTTTCAGATTTTGCTTGTGGAGATTTTATTTAAAAAAGTAGACAACTGCCATCTTCAAAATCATGGAGAAATTTGAACATGCTCAAGTTAAAAGCAACAGTATTTTGAGGGAAATGAATATGCTTGGCTAGGCAAATAAATAGCTTTGCCTATCGCCGAGGTTCCGGAATACCATTCAAAATGCCTTAATATCCACACAATAGTCATCTGAACTCTGTGCCGTGTCTGGAGAACTTTTCGTAAAACCATACTACATATTTTCATTGTCCGGACAACTACATCTCGACGGTCGGATCAAGCCACGAACGCCGTGGGGAACATGACCAAGGAAAAAGGACGGTAATCGTATCTCCTCTATTGAACTATTTCGTATGCTACCTTTTGTTCATTTTTTTTCTAATTGCTTCAGTGAATTGATATGTATTTGCTATGTAACCATTTTTATTAGACGAGTCTTAATTATATATATATTGTGTGATCATCTATCTATATTTAACCTTTTTCCCTTCGCTATTCTTCCTTACTAACCTGTGTAAATATTTAATATCCCATTGCGGTTAAGTTTAATAGTTAATTTTTGTTCATTTAAAATCTCTTTCCAATTTTATTTATGTTTGTTAATTAAATACGAGTCAGTTTCTTTTGTGTGCCAACTTGATCTCTTTGATAACGCCTCTTTTGTCCGCCATTAGCTTTACGTATCTCTGATTTAACTATATACGTTTTAAATAATTTTTAAACACTGTTTTGAGCGCAAAGCAATTAGAAATGCTTTGCGAAAGATCCTTTTTTTTATTGTACTTTATCGAGAAGATCGAGTTGACAATTTTATTAAAATTGGGAAAAGATTTAGACCGCAAACATATTAATCCGTTTTTATTGTCTAATTATTTTGTTTCATTAATTATAGAGGAATAGTGGAGGCCATTAACTCATTATTCATATTTTAAAGCCATTAATTAAACATACTATTTAACTATCAAAAGCTTGAGTTTCCTAATCTTATTAAAATGCTTTATTTTACTTTTCAATGATCCAGGCACGCATAACGCAAAACACATATTTCTTAGTACTTTTGCACATTTAACTATTTAGCTCCTTAGGATTTCCCGTCCATGTCTCTACCGCTGTTGCTAAGTTTTGTGGCCGGTTGAAAAATAATTTATGTGTGGCTCAGATAGTGTTGTTCGGTTCATAATAGCTTCGAGACTAGACGAATAGGGCAGAGGTCCATAGTATTCTTGATTTAATATCTCGCGTATGGT
>JAQFVV010000166.1:1258592-1446092 GCA_028023455.1 Epiperipatus broadwayi
ACCCAAACATGGGCTACCTTAAGTTCCATTATATTTGGAGCATCCAAGTGAGGCTCTGAATTATAGGTTCCATTACAATATATATATATATATATTGTGCCATTACAATTTAGTCACTAGCTAAATTTATAGTAATGTACATGTAGAAAAGGTAAACCAAAAATCATCATCACATTTTTATATAACCATAAATGAAGCTGTAGGGCATCCAAGTTCAAACCCTACAAGGTCCAGTTTTAAAAGCTTTAGCTGGAAAGAGAGTGGGACAGCTATTATATTCTTTACTTGTTTGTGTGTTAATAAATCTCAAAAAGAGCAGCACACACATTTAATATTTAAATTTTCTGTTAAAAAGCAAAGTTATAATGCATACATATAGGCAGTGTATGTATAAGCTATTTAATTTTTTTATATTTCAAATATTCAACATTTTAACTTTCTTTAAAACTAACTTATGCTTGATCAATTTTAAGGTCTTATTCTATACTTCTATTTTGCTTTTCTTTAATTATAAGTGGGATTTAAAAGTTACAGATTTAATTAAATAATTGGGTTATAATTACTAAGCTAGCAATTATAGTATTTAATGTTAGTTTATGAATGATTTGAAAGAATGAAGGATGTGTGTACATTACATACAGAAATTTACATTTACTAAATATTGAAAGAAAAGGAAGGATTAAATCTGTCAAATTATTTTTTTTTGTACAATTTTATGTTGAAAGAGGAAATCGGTTTAATCAGATATTTATCTTTGTAGCAATTTTTTTTTGTAAATGATTGTTTCACTTTGGGAGCTTATAATGGGTGAGAACTCTAATTTTGAAATTGTCTTATCTCAAGATCTAAAGAAGGAAGCTCAAAGATTTGAAATGTTACCTGGATGTTAAAAAGGAAAAAGAGAAAAGAAAGGAAATAAGGATTGAGTCTATTTTTTTAAAACAAAAGTGTCTGGAAAAAGGATTAAACTTTTCAGTTGAAAAAATAATTTAGTTGAAAATAAATTAGAGATCTAATTAAAATGAGTTTGTCCAAAAATAGCAAGTGATGCTATCTCTGATTGGTTAAGTTAGCTAAAAATTGGATATAAAAAGTGTCTGGAATTATTTTTTTTTGGTGATTATGATTCAGATTATCAGACTATTAAATTGAATGTTGAAAATATAAGAAATGGCTGGCTAGAAAAATTATATGTATGTCCCAACTTTTCCGGACCATCTGGGGGAAGCTGCACATCATATAGGAAAGAAAAGATGTTTTGTCTAAGATAATATTCTACACCTTTCAACTGACCAGATAAATAAGATGTATTTAATAGAAGGAAGAAAGCATTCACCTGCATTCGATAAAAGATGAATTAAGCTACTGATAAATATTAATCATCAAGTCCAATTAATTGTTACAACAACTGATTTTAAACTCAAGAAAATTTATAAATGTGAAAACAACTGCTGTATTTCATCCACATGCTTGACAGGAAGAGAAGAAAAATTAATATAATGATTTCCAAATTATCCACTAAAGCAAATAACCTCAATAGAGTCATCATCATCAAATAGTTATACACCTCAAGAAAGAGATTGTTCCCAGTAAAACGGAAATGGTAGCTGCAGAAATATAGACATTATACAAGACAAGTTTGAACCCTTGGAAACTCGCCACAAACAAAAGATCGGTAATATGACTTTTTATATCTATTTTCTTTATGATATCAGAGTCTTAATAAACATTTTAGCAATAAAGTGGTATATTTTATTTAAAGAACTTTTAAAGACTATTCAGATCGATTAAAAACAAGAATGTCTTACTAATAATAACTTTGAGCTTCATAAATTATCTTGAATGTATCAAAATTATTTGTTTATTAATTTTCCAGTTATGAAATATTAATGTGTAAAACAATTTTTTTTATGGTATTATGATTTTAGTTTTAACTAATATATTATTATTATTTTGGTTTTAAATAATATTTTGTTATTATGGGATAAAACACGCACATACATAATAATATTTTTATATGTGTATAATTGTGAGTGAATGTGAAGTAACAAGTAGTATTAGAATATTGGATTATTTTGTTTCAAGTTAAGTATAGCATTTCAGAGGTAGAGAAAGGGGGAGAAAATAATTTAAAACTTGTTTCTAACATTTGCTCTTTCAATTCTATTAACATTTTTTTTAACATTCTACTTATATGTTAGATTTATAAAGTATGTGTGCTAATGAGCAGATAATATTTTTTCTTGAAATACTTTTCTCATGGAGTGAAAATCATGATCAATGTGACATCCAACTTAATACAAAATACATTTGAAGGGAAAGGGGGAAGAACTTAAAATTAATCTGAGGATTGTTATATAATCAATTATTATCATTATTATTATTATTATTCATGTCAATTTTCATGTTTATCTAGAAATTTTTATGTATATGTTAGAAATGCAGTAATAAATATTAGTTTGTTTTATTAAACGAGGCGTATATATTTCATTAAGTGTAGTCTTTGTTAAATGTGATTATTCATCATCATCAATGGTGGAATGTAAGTTATTTAAGATATAAGTAAATATGCTAAAATTAAGCAATAATTATGAATTTCTTTATAAAAATGAGTTTTATGTTTAGGCTTAGTCCTAGAGCTGTAGTTGAAACCCTTGTCATTATCGTTATTATTATCATCATCATCAATGTTTTAATTAATGAGCTGTTTAACTGTTTAAAGGCCACAAATAAATATTGATTTTATAATATTTAGTGATTTCTTAGTATTATTATAACCACATCCCATCATCTATTTCATGCAAGGATGAGTGAATTGCCATCCTAAATTAGTTATATATAATCTGAGCTAGTGAACTTATAAAATTATTGAAACACATTTGTTATGTTAAGATCTGAGAAATGATTTATGTTCAATGAACTCCACTGTGGTTTAAAGATGTTTTACTTTTACCTAACTATTAGTGCTTATAGTGATATGGCTCAAAAAGCAAAATCTCTCATTTTTATTAGAAATAAAGTACCAAAAAGGGGATTCAAACCCGGTACATATGAAAGGTTATTAGATATAACCCTGTCTAGATTCAGATAATCTAGTGGCGCCCTGCTAGACCATATTCACTTAGTATTTGTTTAAACATGCACTTAACATCAAACCAAGAAATGAAAGTGGATAAGATTACTGCCTGTATACCTGAGTTATATTTTATTGAATTACTAGTGTACTCACTTCACGTGATTTCATATACCTGAGTTATAATACTTGTTATTAATAATTTGTTTATAATTCTTGATATTTTGGACTCCTTGACTCAGGTATGGTAATATCTTTTGATGATACTTTAATTATGTTACAATATATATATATATATATATATATATATATATATATATATATATATATTATAACTGATATTTTACCACATACTGAAACTCATCTCAAATTTCAGTAGATACAATATATTATAATGGTAACCATCCTTTTTGCAACTGGTAATAAGTCCAGTTACCCATAAAATAAAATAAAATACAATATTTGGCAAATTAATTTTTGTCTAGGGGAATTTAAAGCTAATTAAAAAGCTACTGTGTAGACGGTAGAATGACTATATCCAAATTATTTTTAATTGACAAGCTAGTACTACTCACAAGCAAAGATCAAATTGAACCCACATAAAAACAAGTTTCCATGTAGATTTAATTATATTTCCCGATTGTTATCCCAATCCACCTAATAAATTTATTACATTAATGAAATAAATAATTAGCTTCATTCAAATGACAAATTGCAAAATTATTAAGAACAATAACTTTAATTAAGGAATAAAATTATATGATAATGATGATAATAATAATAAAAATAAAATGTATTTACAATTAAGAAAATTATATAGTGATCAAGTGCAAGAGAAAAAAAATCTTTGTAACTTACAATAACTCTTTGAGGATAATTATAGAAAATTCAGTTAATTTACTTTAATGTCATTATGACTTCATAAAACATGACCATTAATCATTAAATTTTAATGTCTTCTGGCAATATAATATTTTAGCATCTTTTGTTTCATTCCACAGTAGTTTTTATAGGTGAGTTTCCATTGCAATTTTCTTCTGACCATTTTCAATAGGCAGATTTTCAGATTAATTTATACAAATATATTCCTATGGGGTAATCACTTTAGATGACTAGTTTTCCTTTTGTAGCAAGTAAATGTCAAATATTTCAACAGCATTCAATAGAGATGAATAGAGCAGCAGAATGAAGTTAATTTTAAGGCATTTCTTTGTCTACAGCTCCATACTCAGCTGCGATCCTCAAAAGATCAGGGAAAGCATCCTGGAAGGTTTTCTACTCCATCAAATGCATGATATTAACTTAAAAAATTATTACAAAATTTTATTGACTTCTTTACAGCAAAAAAACATGATGGTGAAATGTGTTACAATTCTTCCCACAGTTTCCTGGAAAGCAGACAATTTAGAAAGCTTCTGTTGATTCACATAGCAACATTTTTGTTTTTAAAAATATATATTCTTTATTTTTAAAGAATAAAATAATAATATCTTTTATCTTTACATTTATTTATCTTTACATTTATTTTTAACATTTTAAATATATATATATATAATAATTTATTCTATATGCATGACCTTTAGTATTTCATTATACATAATAATGAAAAATATTAAAAATATTAGCATAAAAGAGATATATGTAAACTCAGATGTAAAGGCTAGATTTGCCCCTCCTCCATTTAGGAATAAAATAGAATCAATTTAACCATAAATATCACTCAATTATATTTCTACACAAAAAGACAATTTCTTTTAATTTTATAATAATGTCATACTTAGTTCTACTTTTTTAGAAACAGACTTACAATCTGGTATGAACATAATAAATAATGTCATCTTTATAAATCCAGTACATTGGTATTTATATAAAAAATTGTTTCATTCAATTAAAATTATTTATTTGACCTGATCATCTGCATACAATGTTGAGATAAACAACGAAATATCCCACTGATAGTGAGTGTATCATGCAAGATGAATATTAGAGAGCCATCTTGAGCACAAATATATCAAGCAAACCATATAATGAACAAACCATTTAAATAAAGCCTTGATCTACTATGACACTTGGAGGCTATTGAGACTTAGCTGCTGATAAATATAAAAATAATATGGTTTGAAACAGTACTAAAATAAAAACTCTGAAGTATCAATAAAACATAACAATCTCAAAATAATGAAACATTTTCCATTCATCATCAATACAGAGAGGAACATGATTAAATTTCAACAAACTCACATAATTAATTTTGGTTTCAAACTATATGCTGTTGTTTACATACTTAATCAACAAAGCAAAGAATAGTGATATCATTTAATTCTGAACCCTGATGTTTTTCTTTAACTATGTATTTAGTAACAATGTTGGAAAGTAGAGTAAGAAACTTGAATATTAGCCTGATTTAAATATGACACATAAATTCTGAAACTATTAATTGTTTATAGTATAAAGATAGAACTTCTATTTTTTTAACAATCTTTCAATATTAAATGGACATCATTGTTATACCTAGATCATTTGCCATGGGTTTTTTTTTCAACTATTGTTTTAGCATTTTAAAAGTACAATTCATTTTTTAAAACTAGTCATTTTTTTTCCTGATGCTCAGTAGGATATAAATTATTTTTCCATTCTCCTCTATCAAGTACCTATCCACAACTCCAGAGTCATCAACTAGGAGGCCTTCCTTAGTAATAAAAAATTAAACTTCAAAAAACTCATCCCCTATCTCTGAAAAATATCTTTTTTTCCTCTCAATTTCTACTTTATCATTATCTCTTTTATTTATAATAGCATCAGGGGCATGACTTATTTCCCTAGTGAGTGATTGAACTTCATAATCTGATTGGTGATAATATTCTCTATTATTAATATCAGTTCCACTTCCAGTCCTATGGATTATTCTTATCCTATCAGGACTAATGACACTACCTGTTAATTTTTTTCATTTTCACATAGTTATCCATGAAGGTTGAGTTTCAGTCTTCTTCCATACCATGATCCTAATGACATTTATCTGGGATTCAAATTCCCTTTTAAAAGGTGTTCTAGGTTGTGGCTTAAATCCCTGCTCCCAATCACCATCATTTGCAGGTTTGCTGCCATCAAACACATAAGAGTACTTCAGATACCTGTTATACAGGTTTTCTATCATTTAGCAACTGCTCATTGTGATGAGGAAAACTAGACCTAACTATGCAAATAATATGTCATTCGGATAAAGGATCAGTAGTCAAGGCTCTTAATTTGGTTACTTGCGATTTGAAAAAATGAAGTGAATGCCTCACAAAGTTTGGATTTCTAGAACTTGGGCAATATAGTGTTTGATCCTTTCCTAGCAATCCACACTCCAGTAGGAATTTAACAGAGTCTGTTTAAATTGGTCAAACCATGCCTCCGAATATGTCTGAAATGCACTTGGAGATGGCTACAAGCAATCATGCTTTTAGCCTCTTCAGTGAACTTATTTAAACTAAAATATCTTTCTAACCTGCTAATATACTCAATTGGATCCTCCTTGCCTGCCCTAAAAAACACTGATTTTATAAAAATTGATTGACAATACTGGAATTGGAATTATATACAAGTGTATCAACATCTGTGTACACGTCCCTATTAATATCTGGATGACTATTTTCACATACAAGAAAATTTTTCTATAGCCAAATCTTCCTTAGATGAATATTCTTTTCTTTTATAGATAGTTCTATTTTCACTAATCTCTCTGCTACCTCTTTCTTAATTTTAATTTGATTTTCACCCTTCATTTGAATATTTTCAATTTTCTAACTTGAGTAGTTGATTTCTACTTTTATCTGAGTCAACTCTTGTCCATCCTCTATTTTTTATCTCTTCAACCATCCCAGGCAATTGTTCAATTTTCTTATCCTGATCCCCTTTATTCAATTTCACTTTTGAGACTTACTTCACCATTTTTGCTTTCTAACTCTACAAAATGATTTTCCAGCCCACTTATTATTTGATGAGTTAAATGCTCTATCTGTTGTTTGCTTACTTTTGTCTAATTCTCAATTTGGGTTTTTCATTTCTGGGACCATGCTTATGATCATGTTTTTAAGTCCACTATCATAAGTGTCCATTTTACTTTCCAGAGCTTCCACTTTTACTTTAGCTCAGATAGTCATATATATATATAAATTTATCATAAATTTAGCTCTTCATTTTCATATAAATTTGTTTTTTTTTTAAAAAAATATATAAAAATTCTGATATTTCTTTTATTTATTTAATAATTAGAATGCGCATCCCTCTTTCCATCATGCAACCTTTCTAGAACTGCCAGGTATTTTAATGCCTTATTTTATTTATTAGCATATTACTATTATCTCTACTAATCCATTTCTATCACTATTTTTGTCTGAGACATTTATGAGTTTATTGATTTATTTTTATTTATAACAAAATAAATATTATATTTCTCATCTGACCAAGTATTTATATTCCCTATTTCAATGACTAATTTGTATTTTTCCGAATTTTAATAATAATAATAAAAAAAATATTTTAAAACTAAACTGAATTCAATCCCTGTTTGTTGATTCAAGATAATCCCAGACTGGCTCTCAAATGAAACAGTAACCACCCTTTTTACAATTGGTAACAAATCCAGTTAACCATAAAAATAATACAATATTTGGCAAATTAATTTTTGTCTAGAGAAATTTAATGCTAACCAAAGAGCAATCATGTACATAATAGAGTGATTCCATCCAAATTACTTTTAAATGATAACTTGGTACTAGTCACAAGCAATGATCAAATTGAACCCACATAAAAACAAGTTTCCATGTAGATTCAATTATATTTTCTGATCATTACCCCCCCCCCCAACCTAATAATTTATTACATTAACAAAATAAATAATCATCTTGGTTTGGAAGAGAAATGACAAGCAGCAAAATTATTAACAACAAATTTAATTAAAGAATAGAATTATATAATAATAATAATAATAATAATAATAATAATAATAATAATAATAATAATAATAATAATAATAATAATAATAATAATAATAATAATAATAATAATAATAATAATAATAATAATAATAATAATAATAATAATAATAATAATAATAATAATAATAATAATAATAATAATAATAATAATAATAATAATAATAATAATAATAATAATAATAATAATAATAATAATAATAATAATAATAATAATAATAATAATAATAATAATAATAATAATAATAATAATAATAATAATAATAATAATAATAATAATAATAATAATAATAATAATAATAATAATAATAATAATAATAATAATAATAATAATAATAATAATAATAATAATAATAATAATAATAATAATAATAATAATAATAATAATAATAATAATAATAATAATAATAATAATAATAATAATAATAATAATAATAATAATAATAATAATAATAATAATAATAATAATAATAATAATAATAATAATAATAATAATAATAATAATAATAATAATAATAATAATAATAATAATAATAATAATAATAATAATAATAATAATAATAATAATAATAATAATAATAATAATAATAATAATAATAATAATAATAATAATAATAATAATAATAATAATAATAATAATAATAATAATAATAATAATAATAATAATAATAATTCAATTCAATTCAATTCAATTCATTTATTTAAGTGCTAAACAACAGCATAAAGCCAATTACAGCTTGCACATATAATAAAAGTGAAAATAAAACATATAACATAAAATGAAAATATAAATGTATACATAATAAAGTAAAATTTAAAAGACAAAATCAAACTTCACATTTCAGTTTAACAAGTTTACAAAATTTCTTATAATCAATGTCACACAGATTAAGGTTACTCCCAATTTGATTATATAAAGAGGGTAACCTAAATAAAGGAGAAAATTTAAGAATATTAGAACGGCATGTTTGAATCAGATATACACAAGTAGACCTAGTATCATAACTCAAAGACCTAACTGAGATAGTTGAAACTATATCTGATAAAATAACCTGTTTATTAACAATTTTATAAAAATATTTCAAATCCCTATACTTTCGTCTAGATGAAAGATTAATCATTTTACCCTCCCAAGAAACATATTTGAAAAACTTCTTTGAAATAGACTGCAACAAGTTACATCCTTGCAAAGAACTAGGGTTCCAAATTATTGAACCATATTCAATAATAGGAAGAACCAATGAAAAAAACAATTTCCGTTTAGTATCATTACTGAACTGATAACCATGTCTAAGAATGGCACCCATAACCTTAAAAGCTTTACCAACAATCATTTCAAAATGAGGAATAAAAGATCCATTACAAGAAAACATAATTCCAAGATCTTTTTGGCATTTAACTGAAATAATTTTATGAGAATTGATATAATAATAAAACTGTAAAACTTCAGATTTTTTGGAATAAGACATAAAGGAACATTTATCAAAATTAACTGTCATATTATTTGACTGACACCAAGCACTAAAGTTATCAATATCCTTCTGAAGGAGAACACAATCGTTCACTGATACAATTCTTCTAAAAATCTTACAGTCATCAGCATAGCTTAACAGAAAAGAATATCCCAAGCAATCATTAAGATCATTAATGTAAACATTAAACAGCATGGGTGCTAAAATACTACCCTGTGGAACACCTAAATTGCATTCAAAATTAAATGAAACTTTATTATTGAATTTAATATATGCTGTACGATTACATAGAAATGATTGAAACCAATATACAAGTTTATTAGAGAAACCTATTTTATGTAATTTATGAAGTAAAACACTGTGATCAACTTTATCAAAGGCTTTTGACAAATCAAAATAAATAACATCTAGTCTTTGACGATCTTCAATAGCATGAGCTATATGATCATAAATTGTCAGTAGATTACTATCAATTGATCTATTAGGACTAAAACCATGTTGAGAAGAAGAAATTATCTTACCCACATCTGAAATAATTTTATTATAAATACATCTCTCAAAAATTCTTGCAATGGTATGCAAAACAGAAATTGGTCTATAATTAGAAACACAATCTCGATCACCATTTTTGAAGATTGGAACCATTTTAGCACATTTCAAAACACTAGGAAAAGTACTGGAATTAAGAGACAGATTAAAAACAAAGGCAAGAGGTACTGCAATAAATTCGCTAGCCCCTTATAAATAAAAGAAGGAATATTATCACATCCTAAACTAGAGTGAGTCTTAAGCCTCCTAATAGCTACAATAACATCTTCCCTAGAGATATGATCAATTGTACATTTAGCACTAGACAAATTGCCAGGAAATGTAATTTTAGAATCAATTCCATGTTGTGAAAAGTATAACTCTGCAAAATGTTTAGAAAAATCATCTGCATTTAATGCAGAACCGTGAGTCATTTGAACCTTTTTCTTACCCAAGCCTGAATTATTAACAAAATTCCAGAATTCTCTAGGATTAGAAGAAATATTAATTTCAATTTGTTTTATATACTCTTGTAAATCTCGTTTATAGATATATTTAGCCAATCTTCTAAAATTGATAAAATTATTATAATAAATTATATTCTGTGTCTTAAAATAGAGTCTATGATGGTAAGATTTCCTTTTAATAATCTTAATAAGAGTATATGAAAACCACAGAGGATAACCTTTGTTAAACGATAATTTATTAGGAATATATACATCAATAAAACCATTAAAAATTTTCAAAAAATAATCCAAGCAAAAATTCACATCATTAATTGAGTACATATTATTCCAATCAACTTCAGAAAATTTTCTACAAAGATCAACATAATTACCCCTCCCATAATCCCTTTTCACAACATTAAAACAAGTAATTTTAGAATAACACATCTTAATATAAAATTCGATAGGTGGATGATGAACATCAATTGGAAAAGAAACAGAGACAAAGTGAAAATTACTAACTATTGGTACATTACAAAGAACACAATCTAAAGTATGCTGAAAACTATTAACAACAGGGTTATATTGTTGAAGCCCAAAAAATTTGCAAAATCTAAGCATTCTTAAAGCTTTCTGAGATAATAAAGAATAATGCGTAATAATCTTACCCTTAAATAAATCAGGCATATTCAAATCACCAACAATGATAATATTATTATATCTAATCAAAAAATCTTCAAGTGCTGTCAAGAAGTAATCAAGCTCTAAAAGTGAGATATTAGGTTTAAAATAAATATTTCCCAATATACATTTAAAATTATGATCCATGTAAACTTCACACCATGTAGATTCACATACAGAAGAAGTAAAACATAGATCTTTATATAAAACATTTTTGTTGATAGCAATAAGAGTACCACCTCCTCTAGCTGCATATTCTAAAGATCTATCCGTACGTAAAATATTATACCTATTATCAAGGAAAGAACAATCAGAAAATTGTTGATTTAACCAAGTCTCTGTAAAAAATATCAAATCAAAATTCTCTGTTTCGAAGAATTGTTTAATTTCCACACACTTAGTTCTAATCCCTCTAACATTCATATAAAAGCAAGACAGCCCTACCATATTAAATTAAAAATAAATCAAAACAAATAAATAAATGAAATCAAGTAAAGAAAAATGTAAGTAAGTATAGTGAATAAAGAAAATAAGAAATAAAAGAAAATAAAGAAAATAAGAAATCAAAGAAAACAAAGAAAATAAATAAATAAATACCACTAAAGTTTTAAAGAATTAGCCAAAGTTCCATAAAAAAAACGAATGGAAGCACCACGAGGCCATAAATTGGAAGAGATTAAATCACTATGTTTATGAGCAGGAGCAGATATATAAAAGCAAGAAGATTTCAAGTTATACATATTAATTTCATGACATATGATCCTAGTTCTTAAATGTTTTTCAAGAAAGACCTTAATATTATATGAATTAAGACTCACTGGCATATTAGAAACAAAATATTTATTAAATTTTGTATTAATATTATTAATAATATTATTATGAATTTTAGAAATACCAAACCCCCTTTCCACAGGTAGTCTACCTTTTTTACCAGAAGTTGAAAAAGAGCATCCCAAACCATTTCCCACATTAACCTCATTATCAATATAATTGTTATATTTAGAGAAATGCGAATAATTTGCTCTATGAGTAAAAAAACCTCTATCAGCATTCGCTAGACAATTTTTTCTTCTGAAATTTGATTTAGAAAAGTCACCAGAAAAATTACTACTATACTTTTTTGGAACAGAATGTGAATATCCATCCTTCAATATATACTTTTTATCAGGAAAATTATCATAATATCCCAGCGATGAATTATTAACAGAAAAGCCAGAAAACTTGTTAAATTTTTCATCATCATTAAGTCTAGAAAATTGTTTTTGATATTTATCAGACTGCCTATAAATTTTAGTTTTATAAACTTTTCCTTTATTGTATCTTGTACTATTATCAATTCCACATCCAATATATTCATCACGTGAATGAAAATCCTGATCTAATATCTTATTATTACCTTTATAATCAACATTATAAATGTTATTGTTTTTATTTTTATCTTTTTTCCCAAAACTGTTTTTACCTTTATCTCTAATAAAGAATGAGGACTTGGGCAACTTTTCTAAGGTATTATTACCCTTAAAAGATGAATTAACATCACCAGTACAATCAACCTCAGCAATATCCCCAAAAACTTGTGTTTCCAATAAATCACATTGTATACCTACATCACCAGAAATAACACCATCACCAATAGCTTTAGATTCCTTCACACCAAATTTTGCCATATTCATAATCATACTATAAACTTCCTGAAGAGACATAGATTTTAATAATTCAAAAGTAAAACCAGCCAAGTCTACTTTTCTACTTTCCTTATCTTGAAGCAAATTAACTATATCCACATTAGAACTAGAATTTAAACTCCTATCAATACCTAAATTATTATCACTTTTATCTTTAACACTATCTCTATTATAATTATCCCTTTCAGAAATATTTTCAATATGTATATCTGATTCCACATCTATAAGATCATTAATATTAACTATATCCACATTAGAACTAGAATTTAAATTCCTATCAATACCTAAATTATTATCACTATTATCTTCAACACTATCTCCATTATATCTCTCTCTTTCAGAAATATTTTCAATATGTATATCAGATTCCACATCTATAAGATCATTATTATCTGTTGACCTAACATTTCCAATATTCCTCATTTTATCCACAGACAATTGATTACATTCCATACAATGGAAAAAACCCAAACCAACAGAATCAAAAATTTTTGCATCAGACCTGGACAAATTCAAACAAGATATATGAAAATACCCTTGACAAGAACCAGAGCACTTAATTCCATTATCTGCATCTGACAATTCTACATTACAATAAGTACATTTAACCCCAACTACATTTAAACCCAAACCATATGTAGAAGAATCCATTACTAAAACATCAGGATCATTACCAATACTAATATCAGCAAATGGTGTAGTAAGATTATCTGAATTATCTATTTTGTGCTCAGTATTATAATAATGATTACAAAATTCACATATGAATTCCGGATCATTATCATTAAAGATTTTAAAATCACTTAATTTATAACAATCCAAATGATACTTTAGCCCACAAAAACCAGCGCACTTTAAATATTTTTGTCTGCCATAAATATTACATAAGCAGAGAGGACATCTGACAGCAAAAGGTGCCATTAATTATAATACAAAAATAAAAAAATATAACTATAAAATATACAAATTTTCCAGTAACATATACAAATCATATATACACAAAACTTTAAAAAAAAAAAAAAAAAAAATTCACATACAACATATATAAATCTGTAATATATTAAAGAGAGCAACTTCTACTTTTCTCTCCTTCACTATTCTCAGATTCTCCAATATAAATAAACAATGTCCAAAATAAAAATTATTGAAAATATCAAAGTCACTATGTACTTAATTATTAATAAAATGAAATTTTATGTTTCTGTTATTTAAAAATAAAATAATAGACATTAGAAATCCCATTGATTATGTTTCAAATAAAAACACATACATATTAAAAAAAAAAAAACATGTTAAAAAAAAAACAAAAAACTTGAGTCATATAAATTAAACCATGATAATAGTTTCCAAAAATAAAAATAATAATAATAATAATAATAATAATAATAATAATAATAATAATAATAATAATAATAATAATAATAATAATAATAATAATAATAATAATAATAATAATAATAATAATAATAATAAAATGTATTTACATATTTACACTTAAGACAATTATATGGCAATCTTATACAAGAGGAAAAAGTCTTTGTAACACAATAACCCTTTGAGGATAGCTATAAAAAGTTAAGTTAATTTACTTTAACATTTTTGTGAGCTCACATGCATATTTTGCATCCATAAATGTGGAAACATGGCCATTAATCATTAAATTTTAGTGTCTGCTGACTAAATAATATTTTAGCTTCTTTTGTTTCATTTCATAGTACTTTTCCTAGAAGAGTTTCCATTGCAATTTTCTTCTGAGTATTTAAAACAGGTAATCTCACAGATTATATTATAGAAGTACATTTCTATGGGATAATCACTTTAAATGACTAGTTTTCCTTTTGTAGCAAGTAAATGTCAAATATTTCTTCAGCATTCCATAGTGATGAATAGATTAGCAGAATCAAGATTAGATTATAAAGCTTTCCTTTGTCTGCAGATCCATACTCAGCTACAATCCTGGAAAGATCAGGGAAAGCATCCTGGAGGATTTCTATTCCATAAAATGCATGATATTAATTTAAAAAAATCCTTCCAAAATGTTATTGACTTCTTTACAATTAAAGACATGATGGCGAAGTGTATTACAAATCTACCCATGGTTTCATGGAAAATAGATGATTTAGCAAGCTTCCGTTGGTTACCATAGCAACACTTTTATTTTTAAAAAAGAAAAAGTTCTTTATTTTAAAAAATGACACATTTTATCTTTACTTTTTTTTTTTAACATTTTAAAAACACATAAAATTTATTCTATATACGTGACCTTTAGTATTTTGTTATACATAAAAATGAAAGAATTAAACGTATTAGCATAGAAGCAGTACCTGTAAACTGAGGTTTAATATATATCAAAATTACCCCAAATTCACAACTCAACCAGACTAACCAAATAAATATAAATTCTAAAACACAACCAGTTACGTTGTAGAGTTTGTATTTATTTGGCTAGTCTGATGATTGGTGAATTGAGATAATTTTGATTATTTTATTGACTAGTTTAGCTTTAGGCTTTTAATGTATATATATACACAAATCAAATTACAAGAAAATAGAAAGCATTAATGTGAAATTAATGGTGAACACGTATTAAATAGTTTGAATCCCATTGTTTATAAACACATAAGTACATATTAAGTATTAAAAATGTTAATAATTAAAAAAAAACAAAACAATTCAATTATTTTTATTTCAAAACAATTCCATTAATGCTGTAATGTGCTTAAATTATTATATGAATACTAAAATACTAGAATCCGTTTTTAAATTGTATGTAATAACACAATTATTACTTCTAATAAAATCCTTTTTAAGCGATTTACTAAATGAATTCCTTTGATACTTTATATTTATTAAGAAAATCTCGATGCACTAATCTCATTATATAAATAAAAACTTATGGTAGTTATACGCAATTACTATAATTGTTTTAAAAAATTTACTTAATAAATTCAAATTATAAGTTTATAGCTTGGCTATTGATTATATTTTGTAACCATATTAAAGTTTCAAATAAAAAATACTATTTTAAACATACATTTTCATTATTCGTTGTTTTTTTCTTATTAAAGGTGCATATAAAAAGTTCAAACTTTTCACGGAAACTAAACAATTTATATCTCAAACCTTGAACACTAATGTCATACTAGTAAACTAAAAGTATTTATAAAATGTAAAGTTACCGTCAGTTATTAGATTATTGGAACATAAAAGCAATTTTTCAAAACACTATCATAAGACAAGAAAAAAATGCATTAAGTTAAACATTACTTTCTGTTTCTTTCTTTTAACACGACAAATCTATTTTTATTTAAAACCTGTTGAAATTTTTTAAATATTTTTTCCCTCAGCAAATCATTAAATTCTGTTTTCTTTCAATAGTTTTAAAAAAAAATATGTGTAATATATATATAATAATACTCACTATTTTGCATTAATTATTTTCAAACTCTATTTATTTTATTCAAATATTTTAATTTTTTTGCTATAACAAAAATAACAGTGGCAATAACTCAACAATGGTAGAAATAATATGAAACAAATAACCAATATGAAAAAAAATAATACATTAAAAATATAAAATTATGTGATGAAATACATCGTTGATGTCAAGCATTGGTAGCCGAGAGGTCAGCGCAGCCGCCTAGACGCTTGTCGCGGGTTCGCTTCCCGGCTGATGCTTTGACATATGGGGAAAAAAAAAAAAAAACATTTCTGATAGATTTAAGAAAATGAATTTTCATACGTATATAATATTGCAACAGATAAGTTTGAGTGCTAGGAAAGATTGAAATCAAACAATACACATATGATCACACACTGGTGAATCAAACATATAACTAATGTGAGTGAGAGAATGAACGAAGCTATTATTATTCTAGCTATCCAGCCCTACATTGAACAATAAACAAAAATCAAAACTCTACGATTACGATTAATAAAGATATTAATTTTTAAAGTGAAGTGTATGAGTTTTTTGAAATTCAATATTATAATGAATATTATATTAATATTTATTTATTCTAATTGAATTAGCCTAGCAATTATCCAACGGAATAAGACTTTACATTGACTAATTTTGTAAGGAAGTAAACCCCTCTTAACATTCCATTGCATATCATTATAATTCCAATAACAAAACTCAATCATCACAAGAAAACAGGATATAAATTATCATTTAATGCTAACACATATATTATGCATATGTTTGTATGAGTAGTAATGTTTTGCTGCAAAAATAAAAAGAGTTTGTCAGTGATGAATTAAACAAAATTAATAATAAAAATTGACTGTATAATACAAACAAGGTTAACATGTAAAGCCACATATCTATATCTACTGCTAACCCAATCCAGTCTGTATATCTATGTAGGTTCCTTTATCTTTGGTTTCAGTAAATGTGAATTATTTATTTAATCAAAATACAAATACAGATTACTATAGACATTGCAGAAAAATCATTGACTTTCTTAATCAGGGATAATAAAAGTATAAGCAAATGTCAAATAGACATATTATAATATACAAAAACAATATCAAAACTGAAATTGTATACATAATTTTGTAAGCAATGCAATTGAACAATATAATAAAAATAGAATAATAAAACAAAATATAAAACTATTCACTTTATAAATTAGTTTATATGTATCAAATAAAAGTACCAAAGTCTCTAAACAGTATTTTTCTGAAGGTTTGTAATGATAGTGTTCTAGTTGTATTTTTACAATGGTCTATTTCCATCACCTAATATGCATATTGAATGTCTTTAGAAAAATATAACTTTATTTAAATATTTCAAATACATTCAACTGTTAGTAACAGCACATCAAACAGGTTAGTATATGCACATTTCCAGAGGTATTATTCTCCCCTCTTCTTCAGGTGTTGCTGGTCTGACCAATGACAGTACTAGAACTACTAGCATAGGCTTTGAACCTGGACCCTTAGATTCTTGAGTATTGAATTTTAAGGTAATACTCTAACCAACTGAGCCATTCTGCCAAAGACAACAGTCTGTAGAAATTTCATATACTTATCTATGACATTCCTCCTGATTTCTCCACTTTTTCCTAAGAGTAAAGTTCATTAGTGGTGTACATACGTATAGTCACACTAGGTTGGCTTATGGGATTTTTTGCCATTGTCATGTGAGCAGATTCTTTCAAAAGTGGAGAAATCGGGAGAAATCTCATTGATAAGTATATAAAATTTCTACAGACTGTTGTCCTTGGTAGGATGGCTGAGTTAGTTAGAGTGTTACCTTAAAATTCAATGCTCAATAATCTAAGGATCCAGGTTTGAATCCCATGCTAGTACTGTCACTGATCAGACCAGCAATACCCGAAGAAGAGGGGAGAATAATACCTCTTGACACATTGTGCATATACTAACCTATTTGATGTGATATTACTAATAGTTGAATGTATTTGAAATATTTAAATAAAGTTATATTTTTCTAAAGACATTCAGTACTCATATTAGATGATGGAAATACTCCAATATAAAAATCTCCGGCAGATAGTAGTGCCATTGATTGCAAGCCTTAATAATCAATGGATACAATAAAGTTTGCGTATAAAATCCATATTTACTTTTCAAAACATGTATTGTAAGCAAATTGTAAGAAATCCAATTAAAATACTAATTATCTCTTTTAAAATTAATAAAATTTCCATAAAAAATATATGATGCACAAAGGGTTAATAATAATTGACTATATATTGTGTATGCATTTTTAAATAGATAACCCAAACATAGCATATATGCCTATGAATGAATATATATATTATTCTCATTTCCCAATAACATTGATTTTTGTAATTCATTAATAAATCCTTAAAAAAATTTCATTCATTTTAATGACAAAATAGTTATCAAAATACAGAATATGTAAAATATTGGCTAAAAAAAAATGTTTAAAGAAACTAATGTTTCTACGTTCATCATTATTTTATTTTAATAATCAATTATGCAAAAATAATTGCTTTTGAGTTATACATTGAAAAATATTTATGTAATACGTAAATTTCATTTATTTTAACAACTTTAACAGTTCTATTATATATATTAAAAAATATTTCAAGAGCTTAGTTATAACAGTTCTATTATTTATGACTAAGCTTTTATGAAATATTTCTTAAAATACAATCATATACTGTGATTAATTTGATTACATAAGAATTTGAACGATATATTACTATATACATTTTATAATCAGCCCAAACCAGACTTCTGTTTTACATTGTCCTTTAAAAGATAAAATTTGTGACCCCCAAAACTGAAAAACTGCTCAGCTAAAACGAAATTATTTTCTTTATCTTTTTTTTACTTTTTAAAAAAAATAAAAGGTTAGATTATAAATTTAAAATAAATTAATACTTCTATTAATAATTGCTTGCATTTTTATTATCTATTCATTTTTTTAATTAATTCTAAAATTGATAACGAAGTAAATTCAAAAGAAAAAACTTTCGTTTTTTAAACAATACAACAAAATATAAACATATATTTTATTAATGCAATTATTATTTTTTAAATAATATATTTAATTGCAACAATATTTTTAATGATCTACAATATTTATCAAGGAATATTCTGCCTGTTTCTCAAAGCTAAGGATCATGGATCGAACTCAAACTATTATTCTTAGTACTTAAATGTCGCATAACCCCTGAAAACTAAACATTCAATTTATTTTATTTAAGAAATAAAATTTTAACTTAAAATATATATTTATTACTGAACATATGCAGTTATTATATCTTTATTTATATGAATTTGAAAAGAATGGGGAAGTGTGGAGGTGTTTATTATATTTATAAAGATATTACATACAGGACAGAAAGGTGAATAACTCCGTGTGTTAATCTTTAACTGAGTTTCTATCTGTGTTAGAGATAATCTCTAGTTTCGAAAATGATTAGTAATAATCATTAGTGTATTTATCTGAAATGGATGGCATCAAAGTTGTGAGTGGAGGGAGTTTGACAATGGTAAATGAAAATATAACAATTTACTCTAGATAAATACTTTGCATATAATAGAGATATATATGAGAGATAGTGACCTGGGCCAACTGATTGGTGCTAGTTCAGCACAAAATGCATCTCGGGGGTCATTTGTCTTTTATTATATCTTTATTTATATGAATTTGAAAAGAATGGGGAAGTGTGGAGGTGTTTATTAAATCTCTATGTATTTTTTAATTGTTTAACTAGGATAAAAACGTTATATTTGGAAAGACATTTATGTGAGATCAATAATACTAGTAAAGTGTTAAATATATATAATATGTAAACCATTAAATGTATACTGATACATTTATATATTACACGTACGTTTATACAGACAACCGGCTAATAATGGCTAAGTAGAAAATGGATTTTCATCATTAAGTGAATTGTCTATTTATTTTTACTTACAAATATATCGTATATATAATGACAAATAGACATGTTATAGGAATTATATACAGTGGACCAAAAACTACTTCACCCTTATATTATTTTAATAACGCAAATTATCTTTTATTAATAATTTTATAAACATAAGTAAAGCATTTATAAACAAACAAAAATCAAACCCCCAGTAGCATTATCGCAAATTAATTACAGGTTGTTTTCAATTTATATAGGAAACCCATTTCACAAATTTCTATATAATCTGGTTTTATGCGAAAAAAACATTGTCATATATAAAAATAAAACTCGCAAATATACATACATAGATTTCGGTATTTGAAACTAAATATCAAATGGTTCTTATATTAGATCACTTTCTCTACCATGTATAATAATAGTGACATAGAATCTCATATATTACTATCTTCAAATAATATTCTTAGCTTGTTTGAAATTTTAATCTTTTTATAAAAAAATAAAAACAACCACTATCGCAGTATATTAATAATTTTTGTTAGTCATTTATTAGACTAGAGGTTATCCAATAATGAATAATATTTCTGTAATGTAACTTTCACTACACCACTCTCATGCAAGATAGGGACTGGTTTCTATTCACTTTTATCATCTTATGGAGAGATATAATTATAAACATATGACTAAAGACATGTAAAAAAGATTTATGATCACAGATCTTCATGTATTATTTGGTCATGTTTGATTTTAACACCTTGTAGAGGGTTGTAATTATAAAAAGATCTATGACCATAGATCTTTTTCACATATCTTTGGTCATATCTCCACAGAATGTTAAAAGTGAATAGGAAGTACTCCTTATCTTGCTTGAGAATGGGTAGTGAAAGTTACACTACAGAAATATTAGCCACATCATGACACAATGTTGATAAAAAAATATAGAATCTTTCTAAAAAGTAGATTATTATTTTTTTTTATATTGGGCAAAGTCAAAAAGTTAATATGAACTCACTGACTTTAGACAGCAAAAGAGAGTCATCAATTTTTTTTCTAATTCCTGTATTTATTTATGTTTTCTAGCATTTAATAAAAATTACACTTCTCTTCATTACAATAAATTATTTGGAATCAAAGCCATCATAAAATACAAATGAATCTTAATGATAGAGTAGTCATGAAAGTTAGTTAATAATTTTTATTAGCCATTCATTAGATTAGAGATTATTCACTTAATATAATATTTCTGTAGTGTAATTTTCATTACACCACCTCTCACACAAGGTAGGAACTGGTTTCTAGCCATTTTTAACACTTTGAAGATGGATGTAATCACAAATTAATGAACAAAGACATTTGAAATAAATGTATGATCTCCAAATGAATATCACAATAAACCAACTCTCATCAGCTGACCCAAATTGTAATCACTTACACACATCTTTATTATTGCTCAGTACATATAGATAACCAATTACTACAGTTTAAGTAATGAATCAAACTTACTGCCCTCATAAGTTTGACACAAACCATTTGATGGAAGTGCATTAATAATTTTTATTAGCCATTCATAAACTAGAAATTATCCACTTAGTGAAGAATATTTCTGTAATGTAATTTTCACTACACTACTCTCACTCATGGTAAGGACTGGTTTCTAGGTCTTTTATATACCTAACAATGATAAAGATATGTGTAAAAGATTGTGATTTAGGCAACAGGTGAGTGCTTGACCCCCCCCTCCAGAAAGTGAAAGTGTTAAAAATGGTTAGAAACCAGTCCCTATCTTGTGTGAGAGTGGTCTAGTGAAAATTCACTACAGAAATATTATTCATTAATGTTGGTGTCACTAAAATTATAACACATTAACTTGATGATAAGAAATAAAAAGCTAACACCAATAATGAACAAATGTTAGTTTTTGTCAATTACTCTATTGTCTAAATTTTAAATCTGCTTTAAGGCAAAAAACATAACATGTATACAGAAAAATTCTATTACCGCAGACATGTTCCGTTTTTTGTTTCTATTTAAATTTTCTTTCAAATTAGTGAAAGCATAAAAGAAGGCATGCAGAAGATTAAAATAATATATATATATATATCAATAATAAAACTTAACCTATAAATAAATATGTCTGAAAAAGATAAATGATCCTCAAAGTGCTTATCTGGCTAAACCAGCACTTTTCATTTGGCCTAGAATTCAGAAATCTCATATTTATATCAGGATTACAAATTGATCTAGAAATGCCAAAATTCTTGCAATCATATATTTGATACCATGTAAATTTGATACCATGTATATTTGATATGCATGTAAATGTGTTTGCATAGATGAAAAAAATGTATCTTCTATTGATTTATATACCGAAACATTATAATACCAAGAAAATCATTCACCCCAAAAGATTACAATAATAGTAATAGTAGCAATAATATTTATAAACTACTGCATTAAAAAACTGTCAATATTAAAAATATCATTTGAAAATAAGATTAAAATTTACATGAAAGTAAACAACTAAACCATTGATAAATTCATAAAATATATTCAACAAATTCAGAAGCAGTTATATATACATTTCAGATCATACATATTGATAAATATATAATTTTAAAAATAAATCCAAATTTACTTCTAGATATATTTGATATACCATCATAGGTTTACTTGTTTGCTGTAATGCAAGATTTGAATTTCTCAATTTTATATGTTCACATATCTTAATTTATGATCAATCTCAAAAATTCATTTAAGCAACTAATATAATCATGCGGAGACATGTTATAGTCATTATATACTACATTATTTTCAATGTCATTCACAGACGAATAAAAATGTTTCCATTTTTAATCCAATTTCTTGATATTTTCTCTATATCAGTCCAACAAACTTCCTTATCTTATCTATTCAACTCATATATGATCTCTTTTTAAATTTGTCACAATCACTTGATATCAAGTTCAAAACTTCAGGTATGAATCTATTACCATCTCTTTTAGAAAATGTACAACAAGCTGCATAATAATCTCTTAATCCGTTCAACAATTTGACACTCGTTTGATCTCCTATGCAAATAATTTCCTTTCAAACCTTTATAACTAATCCCAATGTACATCTCTATAGTTTGTATCTATATATATTGTTTAGAGAGCTACTTTAAAATTCAATATTCAAAAATCTAAGGATCCAGATTTGATTCCCAAGATAGTATTGTCACTGGTCAGGCTGAAAATACCTGAAGAAGAGAGAAGAATACTTCTTGAAACATCATGCATATACTAACCTGTGTGCTATTACTAACAGTTGAATGTAATTAAAAATTTAAATAAGGTTAAATTTTTCTAAAGACATTCAATACTTCATATTAGATGATGGAATAGTGCAAAATATAAATATGATTAAAATACCATCATCCTAAATCTTCAGGATCTCCATAATTTGTGTACAGTCTGCAATTTCTGTATTGTTCTACAATTAAGTGTTTAAATCTCATTTCCATAAATTAGCATTTGCAAAACAGATTCAATAAAATCTTCCCTTTTCAAACATATACACACAGAAATATTGGAACAGATGGGTGGAATGTAGAAGAGAAAGCATTGTAAAATATACATATGCTAAACATAGACACATCTAAATTATAACATGCACATTGACATATTCTAGCATGCCATTTATAGTACATTGGTAATAGAAACCCTTAGATCGCAACAATAATATTAATAATATTATATCTATATATTTCGAAGTACACACTGATATTAATGACATATTAATGTTACATATCATCATCATCAACCATTATCAATCCACTGCAGGATGAAGGTCTCTCCAAGTTCAATCCATCTTTTTCTATCTTGAGCTTCTCTTCTCCACATCAACCCTGCACACTTTCTTATTTCATCCATCCATCTCACATGTGGTCTCTTTCTGGGTCTTTTACAATCTCTTGGAATCCAGTTTAAAATTTCAATTGTCCATCTATTATCATTTCTTCTAGCAATACGTCCAGCCCAACTCCACTTCAGTCTTTTAATTTTTTCAATGAAGTCAATAACACCTGTTTGTTCTCTTACCCATACATTGCATTTTTGATCTCTTCTTGTTACTCCCATCATGCATCTCTCCATACTTTTTGAGTGGTCTGAAGTCTCTGTATTGCTCTTCTATTAAGTGTCCAAGTCTCAGATCCATGAGTAAGATATCATCGTAAATCCTCACTTGTGATTATTATCAAACCAAGTACTTCTCCCACTTAAGAAACTTATAGCTAAGTTTGCAAAGCACAAGTCACATTTTCATGAGCATCATTGCTACTATTGTGATTTATAAGTGCTTGAGTTCAACTTCATCAGGTTTAAAGAGCTATACTGCAGATCCAGTGTCAAACCCTTTCCAGATTATATTAAATTTCCATTGTTTGGCACTAATTTCAAAATCACAAAAGCCGAGATATAAAACTTGATGTCACACAAACTAATTTCATGCTTAACATTGTGGAATAATAGACTGAGAATTTAATAAAAAATAAACTGGGTTTAAACTTAACAATTGCTTTCCTAAATTAATATATAATAATCACTAATACATATCAAAACTTCTCATAATAGCTAGAATTGTCAAATAACTGATATTAGAATACTCCATCAACCAGACTTTTATGAGGGTGTCAAAGTATTATCCTATAAAATATTACTTAATTCTCCCTCTTTAAACATTGGCGTATCTTAATTAATATTAGGGTTTTCAAAACTCACATGACTAATAGCGATATGATAATTGCCACCCATATTTTCCACAAATAATTAGGGAAATCTAAACTAGCATAAAACCATAATAATAAATCTTCCTCAAGAGATCACATTACAAATACCTATATAAATATATTATTTTCTAAAATATTATTTTGCTTTATCTTTATGAATGTTATTTTTAGAATCGCATGTGGTTGATGATAGGAAAAGAATATTTTGATCATCTCACAAATAATAACAATAAATGAAATGTATTTTGTCTTTTTCTTTCTATCAAAAACGTTTTAATCATTAGGAAACTGATAATGGGGGAAAATGACTTTTTAAATAACGCATAAACAATAAATAAAATATGTTTTTTTCTTTATGCAAAACATCTATAAATTCAGAAATAAAATAAACAATTAAATTATACATGGAGAGGACGAATCTCTTACATTTAACAATTGGGAGAGTAAAATTTACAAACAAATAAAATAAGAAAAGTAAACTTAATACATAAATAATTACTAAAAAAAAAGGCTATTATTACAGATTAAAGTCTCTTTTTTACCAAATAACATTTACTGTTTTCACAAAGAAGTACAAGATAATTCTACTTTCTTTGAGAAGTCTTTATAAATGTTTATGAATTTGATGTCTCTCCAATCTGGCCACGTATAGAAACTTCATTCATCCAGAGTCAAAAATTTATTTGATTTGACATATTGTGTACATTCATAATTTGGATTTTTACAAAAGTCCTTTGATTTTTTCAAAGTTAGGCACATTCTGTTGGCTAGACTCCCAGATTTTGAGTTTAATCAGTGTATGTTTTGGGCAATAAACAATAGAATATTGTAAATCCCCCCCCCCATGCAAGACCCTTCTTTTACTTGGGTGCAACAAAGATGGATGAAGAAAAAGTAGATACATGATTGGGAGCTTTTAGTCTGATATATAGGCCAGTCAATAACTGCAAGCATGGACGATCATTGCTTTAATGAGAGATATTTCAAAATAAGATCACTATTTGTGTCCAACTGAAAGAAGACAACCCATAAATTATCTCATTGCATTAAATAGTACTTCTTGTCCATGTTGACTTACAGTAAGCCACTACAGCCTTAATTTATTGTGATGATGACTTATATATACAATGACTGTTTTTTTTCAAGTCCTCTTTATAGTTTTTTTGAAAATTCTGTTTAAAAATGTTTTTGTCAAAATCATATTTTCCATAATGCAGATATTAATCCGCCCATCTGTTGATATTTTTTTTCAAAAACATATTGCATGTTCTTCACAGGTCATTAATTACAACTAGATCTCAGAACAAAACAATCTTGATTATATCAAGTTTAATCTAAACAAGTTTAATGACATGGTTAAGTGCTGTTTTCATAACAAAACTTGACTTTAATATAATACAAGCAGCAATCTTATAATTGTATAATTTATGATAAACTTTGTAAAAACTGTTACCACAAATTTATATAATAATAAATAAATTTAAAAAATCATATACAACAGCTATATATGTATATAAATATAAAAAGCCTTTGGCACATGGTTTAGTGCTCCTTTCAAATGTTAATAATCTATTTTAACATTATGTGATGTGATGTATTGTGGCTTCTCCTTAAACGAAGTCAAGAATATCTCAGCAATTATGCCCAGATAATCTGTTAGCAACTTTATGTTCCATACCCCACTCTAAATTTTCCTATATTCTGCTCCATCCCATTTTCACAACATAATCTTTGTCAACTCTATAACCTTTATATCTAAATCCCCTTTATCTTTTCCCAAACGCAGCATAAAAACCAATAATTCACTTTCTGTATAATCACTTTTTTCATATTTATTCTTCCATAACTTCATTATATGTACCCTTTCTATTTTCAAGCATTTACATTCAATTAACAAATGCCTAATATTTTCCATTCCTTCCTTACATAATTTACAAAATAAATCACCCATTTTTTTCCATTTATTTGTATATTCTCTTGTAGCTAAAGATCCCATTCGAGCCTTAAATAATAAACTACTTTCCTTATTATTATCATATATTAACTCACACCTAATATTCTGTTTATTTCTATATATATATATATATATATATATATATATATAGAAATAAACAGAATATTAGGTACACGACGCTCTATAATATATATAAACTCTTTTTACTCTCCATACTATTTCTCCATCTCTCTAACTCCCTATTCTTTATTAATAAATCTATTCTTTTATCCCATTTCTTACTACTATAACACTCAACAATCCTCTTAACACAATCATCCCATCTTTTGTACAAATATACTGATATAAATTCTTTATCCAAATCTTTTGCATACCGCATTACCTTTCTCACCCATCTTGTTACCTGCCCTTTACTCATAACCCAATTAAATACTATTTTAGCTATTCTTTTATTATCCATAAAACTGCAATCTACCAAACATTTTCATTTTACTTTTTGCATCTCTCATATGAAAACTTGACCATCCCATTTCTCCTTGAATTGCCTCCCTTGCTGTCCATACTTCTGCATCCAATGCATGTCTTCCTACTTCCCTTTGAGCTTTTTCTAAGTAATCTAATATCTTTTTACTAACATATAATGCATCATTACCCTATGTTAACCTTGCTACTGCAACTCCTTTCCATATAATTCTAGCTACATCATATTTATTATATGAAAACACTGTTAATTTCTTTATCAATCCCTTTCTTTTCTTTGCTTCATTTATCAATTTTTTCTCCCATTCATCCAAATAATTTTTCTGATTACTTAAAATAATTCCCAAATAACTACATCTATTCACCACCCTTAACTTAATATCTCCCAATAAAAATTTTACATCTTCTCTTTCCCCAGTATTAACCATCATTATATTTGATTTTTCTTCACTAAATTTAATCCCCATCTCTTTACCCATCCTTGCACATGTCCTCAACATAACTTCCATATCTTCTTTCTGCACACAAAAATATATCACCCACATATATAATGCCACCTAGTGTTCCAATATAGAAGTAAAATAATAATAACAAATTAAAACATAAGTAAAATAGAATAAAATCATATAAAGATTTAACATAATTTTAAAAAATTGCTATATAACATAACAATACACAAAATAAATAATACATAAGTTATATAATTTTATATATATATTGTCTTAAATAATTTTCCATTCATTTCCAATAGAACGATTGTTAATTAAATTTATTGACGTATTATAAATATTCATACAATTATTTCAGTTATATTTTAATGTAATTGGATTCATATATTTATCTTCTCTTTGAGTCTTTAATATAATTCAAAAGTTTAATATTTTTTGTAGTATCTATTTTATGTCCATATGTTAAGTAATGTATATATTATAACGTTTTCCGTTTTGCTAGGCCTCTACACGCTGATATAAACTGCGCGCGAGTTGATCAAGCTATGTCAAAAAAGAAGAAAGTTGTATTTCTATCCTAAAAACACAGCTATATTTCCTGATCAACTCGGCTTAGTAGTTGTTGAGAATTATGCTATCGACGAGATCAGCTTTTAATTTATTTGATAGGTGCCAGAGTTCTACAAGAACTCACTGAAACCATCACATAACATCTTGCAAATTAAAAAGAAAAAAAATGTTTTTAAACTAATCGGTATTGCATCATACCGTAACGAGAATTATTTTCTCCTTTTTGATTATTATTCCTGGGCTTGTTTAAGCATATTGGCAAGGTAAATTCTGTTTTAAATCTTATTAACTTAATAATAAATTTAATACTAAAAAAATAATAACCATTATTAATAAAGCACAATGAAAAGGTTGATAAAAGTAAAATCTCTTTTATTCTAACAAACTAAAAATATTTATAAGTTAAATTACGAATTAACTAAACAGGAAAGTACACCCACACTAATCCAGATAATGAATTGATTAACAAAAACAGTTAGATTAAGCAATTAAAGCAATTTAATAATGTCCCAAGATCTTGTATAAAATTCTTTATTAGAAAGTCCCTTGAATACGAAAAGAAAAGTCTATATCAGGATGATAGTCTAAGCTTAGATAAATAATTGTTTGCAAACTTTTAAGTCACTAACAGGAAAATTTATTCTTAACTTACTGGTAAGTTCATGTAGGTTTATGGGATCCCAGATCATGAGAATTTCCATTGGTCTCTCCTGCCGGTGTCTTCCTTTATTGTTCCGTTCTATAGCTGGAGAAAAGGCATGGTTGTAGTGACCCTTTTATTGCAAAAAGCGGTCTTCACAAGTCCCGTTTCCATGCTTGCGTGACAGCTTGGTACAGCAAGGGGCATACCTGTGTAGAAGTATATTTCTTGCCACAGGTTATGCTCGCAGAAACCTCCAACTTTCAGAGATGTAACTAGAAGTTAAAGAGAAGACCTAGATTGAAGTTGTCCTCTCCGTTTTATATCGCGATCCAGTTTATGAAACTTCTGCGCACTCTTTTGTCTTTTTATCAGCATATAAAATAATAATCTTGTACACTCTCTCTTAAATTTAAATTACAAAGTCTTAATTTTTTTTTTTAGCATTATTCTTCCATCTTTAATTAGCTAAAATATTTTTCTTTTAACTTATACTTTTGGAATTCTTTTAATTTATCTGGATTAGTAATCTGCATGTTATTTATTCTTTCCAATTTTTATTTCCAATTAGATAAAAAAAATAAGAATGACAATTTTAACTTTCATTGCACGTTTTAACAAAAAATATACTAATCAAAAAAAAAATCTAAATTTACTTTTTCAGCTTTTACCAAATGCCAATATATTTGCAACGTATATAAATAAACGTTACAATATAATGCAGCTATTTCATTTCATTTATTACATTGTTATGTTCTTTAGCTCCTATCTTTGACTGTTTTCCTATATGTCCATAGTAAATTAAATTACAAGTAACAGTTAATTTTATATATAATTTTTTTCGTATTTTATATCATCTCTTAATTTATAATTTTGTATTAATTTTTCCAGGCTTTTGCTATTTGACTATTCAATATTTATATGCTTATCAACATAATTTTTGTTTTTTATTAATGTACACCTGGGTCTCGTTTTATGCAGTAGATAGGTTCCTCAGAAAACGCGCACAAAAGAAATCGCACAAAAATAGACTTAACTTACCTTGAAAAATTGAGGATACGTACTGTAATTTTCCAAAAATCACATAAAAGCAAAGCAATAACGTAAAATTACATTAAAATTCGCATAAAAAAAAATTAGAAAATAAAATATGACTAATAAAAAAATTCAAATTTGAAAAAAATTGATACAAGACAAACTTTTTTTACTTTTTTTTATTAACTACAGTATTTAATTTTATTCAAAACAATATATTTTTATGTGTAATTTACATTTTTTTCATACATGTATGGTATTTTATTATTATCGCTATTTGAGACATCAGATTCATCATGATGTGAGGTAATGTGAGGTTCTGTAGCTTCTCCTTAAACGAAGTCAAGAGGAAATACAACTAAAATGTTTTCCAATCGCTGTTGATCCTTACCATTTCACTAAGCGATCTAAAATTGAAATTTTTGTTTACAAAGAAATTCATTTTCTTCGGTGTTTTTTTCCTCTCCGTTAGAGTAAACTAAAAGTTTAAAATAAAAATAAGAACTTAGACTTACGATAATAAAAAGACACCGACTCACCACTGTTGGGCAAAGTTTAATTAAAACTAACAATTAAAAGTTAAATTCTTATTTTTGTCTTTAATTTTTAAATTTTCAATTTCATTTAAAAATCAAATTTCATCCTTTTACATCACCTTAATTTCAGATCACATTATGTAATTTTTAAATTGTTAATTACAATTAAAAATCAGATTTTAATTGTCAAATTTAGTTGTGCCCTCCACTGTTACTAATCTTTTAAAAATAAACTTGTGGACACTAAAGGATTAATTGATTATGTACTCTTTTTTTGCAAAAATAGAACGTGATTTAAAATGCAAAAACAAAACATACATAGTATTTTTCATCTATAATGTTTGAACAGATTTACATTATAGTCTTGTAAAATTTAATGTGTGTATATAAAATGGGGAAATCCTGATTTTAAGTGAATTATGAACTTCTTTATTGCATAAAATCTATTACAGTACTATTATAAAGTGCTAAAAATATTGAAATTATTAGATGAAAGTCGAACTCCGATAATGCACTATTACTTTAAATATGACATGAGTACATGAAATTTATAATATTTAAAGTAATAGCACACTATTGGAGCTCGATTTCTGATTTAATAATTTTTAGGCATAAAAGAAAACCACATACAAATATATTAAGAAGAAATATGAATCGCATAACTTCAAAATCGCATTAAATAACTGCATAAAACTAGACCTGGGTGTAATCTAAGATTTTAACAAAAGCTAATTTTCTGCCATTGTTGGTAAGAAGTGAATAATGATATAAGTATTTATATATTGGATTATTTCAATCATCTAATATGAGTATTGAATGTCTTAGAATAATTTAACTTTATTTAAATATTCTGAATACATACAACTATTAGTAATAGCACTTCAAACAGATTAGTATATGCCATTTCGAGAGATATTATTCCCCCCTCTTCTTCAGGTAGTACTGGCTTGACCATGACAGTACTAGCATGGGAATGGAACCTGGACCCTTAGATTTTTGAGAATTGAATTTTTAAGGTAACACTCTAACTAATTAAGCTATCCTGCTAAGGATGGCTTTGTTGGTTAGAGCATTGGTTTGGTTGGTTAGAGCATTACCTTAAAATTCAATATTTAAGAATCTAAGGGTCCAGGATCGATCCCCATGGTAGTACTGTCCTGATCAGATCAGCAATACCTGAAGAAGAGGGGAGAATAATACCTCTCGAAATGTTGTTCATATAATAACCTGTGTGCTATTATTAACAGTTAAATTAAGTTAAATTTTTCTAAAGACATTTACTAATCATATTAGATTGTGGAAATAGTCCAATATATAAATACAATGAAATAAGTAGATTTAAAAATTAGTTTATTTTAATATTTTTAACTCGGTTTCATTTTATTATTGCCCAATTTATAAACAATTTAAAAAAAAAAAAATAAGAGAGAGAGAAGTGGGTAATTTTCAAAATGATAAGTTTAAATGCTACTAAAAGTCTAATTTTTTAAATAATATGAGGACAATAAAGATTACGTAATATAATTTTTCAACTAAGTGTGTTTACTGCTTAAAAAAGATTTAGCCGTCTAGGTAAGCCTTAACACATAACCATCACTGATAGTAATTTGCAGCTGGTTGCTATCTCTATAATTTAATTAACATTTCTTTTTATACCTCCATCGTAAATTTCAAAGACTGCTCATTTTACAGCATCATTAAAAATAATAACTAAAAGTCTTCTCTTTCAGTACTTTTTTTTTTCTCATATGTCATAGCATCGGCCGGGAGGCGAACCCACATCCGTCTGCAACCAACTACTTGCTTGCAGTACTTGATTCAAAAAATTCCATTTTAATGCTAAAACACCATACAGAAGAAGACAAAAAAATTTAAATATATAAGAATAAGAATATTCATTATATTTTAAAGAGTGCTTCTCAAACTTAATCATTTCTTTCCGCAATATTGTAATGGCAATTCACTAAAGAAGGGGAGTGCTTTTATCAAGAGCTTAACAATTTTTTCCCTTCACTCTAAGGCATGTCTTACAAAAAAAACATTAATATCTTAAGAAAAAAAAAAGAAAATTAAGCATCCTTCAAGTATATTTCTTCAAACTATCAAATAATTATATCACGATTTTTCTGCCTCTGCTTTGTGATAAAGAAATTTTCCATTCTGTTTGAAATGCTTTCTTTATATGTATCATTTACAAATTATCGTGCTTATAATAATAATTGCATTCCTTTTGAGATATTTATGAAACAAACTTTAAAGAACAAAAACATCACTGTATCATTTATTATTAAAAAATATATATCCAAAGCATTTTTTAATTAATAAAATGTAATGAACATGACATTCAGTTGTATCGAAATGAAATATTCATCATCATCACCACCATATTTAACCATTATAGACTTACTTCAGGATGGAGATATCTCCAAGTTTAATCCAGTTTCTCCAGCCCACAGCATCTCTTCTTCATAACACCTCAACAATCTTTATAATTTTATCCATCCATCTCACATGTAGTCTTTTTCTAGGTCTTTTACAATCTCTTAATATCCGATTTAAACCTTCAACCCTACATCCATTATCATCTTTTCTAGTAATATATCCAGCCCATTTTCATTGCTATCTTTTAATTATTTTCTTTACTGATGTATTTCATATTCAATATCTTCTTGTTACTCCTAACATAAGTCTCTCCATATTTCATTAAGTGATTTTAAGTCACTGTATTATTACTTCTTACATATCCAATTTACATATTCATAAGTAAAAACTGGTAAACCACATCTACTAAAAATTTTCTTTTTTAGATAAATAAATGTATTTCTTTTTAATACTAAATTGCTTCTAACAGAAGAATTACATCAGAATTTAATTCTATGATTAATTATATCTACTATGTTTCCATCTCTGCTAATAATCCTATTGTTGTAATTGTTAACATCTAATTTATGATTATTAAACTCTATTTTCTTCTTCTGAAAAAAATTCATAGAAATGTTTCTTTAGTCTTTATCTTACATTCTACTTTGTTACTTTTATTTAATAATACTTGCAACAATTTCGGAAGATCTGAAGCAGTAATTGTAAAAACAACCATATCATTTGTAAAATTTAGAAAATTAAATAATCTTCATATATTTTTATTCTCTTAGCTTTCCATTTTAATCCACAAAATACTTATTGAAATAAAGCTATAAAAAAGAATTACTCTGTCATATTCCTATCAATTTTTAACAATATCATAACATAATCTCACCACTTCTACTGCTTTACAACAATGTCCTGGATCTATATATTGATAATCGAATGCTTTAATCACCATAGAAAGAGCAACAAAATACCTTTTCATAAACCAACAACCCAAAGCTTAATGGTAACTCATATTCACCAGTTTTATAAATTCTCTGGTAATTTGACGTAATTCATTGTTGTGAAACCACCGTTAAATCCAATTTGTTCATGGATTGATTAATTTAAGGTTCAGTGTAAAATAGTTGTAATTATCTTAGTAAAATTTTTTATAAAACTGATAAAAATCTGATAGGTCTATAATTTCAAGTGTATCTTTATTATTTAGACACTTGGTATATAGTTTTGCCAACTTTTCATTTATTTATTTACCTACTTTTTAAAAAAAACTATCAGTAATAACCTTATCATTTCCTGAAGCTTTTCCTTCGTAGATTTAACTGCATGTATTATATCTTCATTTAAAATACTTGGCAATTCAAGAGATGTAGTAATGATAGAGGATAATTAGTTTTCTTGTCTTTATATAAATCTAATTCATTATAAAATTCTTCCATTAATTTCATAACATCATCTATCTTTTTAATAATAGTTCCATCCTATCTTTTTATTGCTGAAATAGTTTTCCTTCTAATGGTAAACTGTTGTTTTACACTTGTGAGACTTTTATTCTCTTCTCTTTGCCAATTCACAATTATATATTTTATATCAACATTGCCCTTTTTGTAATGCTTTACAAAACTCTAAATTCTTAGTAATGAATAATTTTTTTAAATGTTCATATTCAATATTATGTTAGACATTAGTTTTTAGCATATATTTTACCACTATACTTACAGTTAAGCTCATGGTTTTGATTTATTCTTATGTTAATTTAGGCATTTATTTAAAGTTTATTCTTATGTTAGTTTAGTCTTATATTAAATGTTTTATTTGTTTTAATTTTTTTAATCATGTTCATATAATTCAAAATTAATTTTAAATGTTTTTATATTTGTTTTGTAATTATTTCTATCTTGTTTTTAGGCTAGTTTCATAATTAATTCATACCAATTTTATAGATAATTTTGATGAAGTCTCTAAAGTTGTTTTGAATTTAATATTTGCTAATTATAGTAATACAAACTCTTTAATGTCATTTTGTTTTAACTTTTGATGAAATTAGGATATTTTCATTTGGATTGGACAAAATATCGGGAACAGTTTAAAGATAGTGTGTCAGAAGTGGATCTGTAGATATTTCAAGTATCAAAAATATCCTAGAACATCTTTTAAAATAGTACCCCATATTCTTTCTTTTTTGCACCAGCTATCTTTCTTATAATTATTAATGAAATATTACTTACCTTTTTATTAATTTCAGTCAAAACTGAATCATCTCTAAAGTCTATATTTTAAAATTATTTTCAGATTCTAACTTAAATATATCATAGGGTTTATTAACGTTAGGAAGATCAATTATCTTAATAGCTTTCTTCTCTCTAGTTTTCCATTGACACATCACTTACATTTCACTAATCAACAAACAATCCCTGTATTGAATGTATTGAAAACATTACAATCTTAAAAATACATATTGTCTATCAGTCAAAATACAATCCATTCTACTCTGCTTTCATTTGTATGTTTGTATGTTCATTTCTGTTTCACATTTTTCTTAAAGAAAGAATTCATTATGTAGTGTCATTTCTCATTCCTATCACCATAACTAAATTTACGGACATCATATATTTCAATCATTTGCTAATTCAAGCATTAAAAGTCCCTTATGATAATTTTGAAATGATTTTTGGTTTCATCAAAAGCATATAAAAATTCTCATTTCTTTATTAATGATAACTTGTTGGGAGATAAATATGAATTAATACTTAAATTTGGTAGCTTCCATTAAATGTTTTCATTATATAGAAAGTACAAAATAATAAAGTTGCTAAAAATACTCAAATAAAAAAAATGCTTAAATAAGGATATTTTGATTTTAACATCAAATATTGCATAAAGTATATCTTTGTAATCTATTTGACATTATAACTTGTATATTTTATTTATATTCATTAATTTAAAGTTGTAATTATAAATTTTATTAAACGCCCATTATTATATTAAGTAATAATTTACTAAGGCTGTAACCTTAGAAATAAGCGTCTGAAAAATACGAAGGTAGGGACCTCTATAGGTCTTAAAACACAAGCTTACGCTATGAAGAAAAGAGAGAATCCAGAATCCTTCTTTACTTCAACCTACTTTTATATATAAATAGGTGAAGCTGAAGTGTTTTGATCTAAGAGTGTGAAGCTATTCAATACTTCACTAATTAAGTCCACAATTCTTATAATACATTAATACTCGCGAAATCTTACAATTTACTACGAGTCAATGAGGTTACAGCCTTAGTAAATTATTACTTAATATAATAATGGGCGTTTAATAAAATTTATAATTACAACTTTAAATTATCGTAACAGATTTCTTACTATAAGATCTTTTCATTGACTCGTAGTAAATTGTAAGATTTCGCGAGTTTAATTAATGTATTATAAGAATTGTGGACTTAATTAGTGAAGTATTGAATAGCTTCACACTCTTAGATCAAAACACTTCAGCTTCACCTATTTATATATAAAAGTAGGTTGAAGTAAAGAAGGATTCTGGATTCTCTCTTTTCTTCATAGCGTAAGCTTGTGTTTTAAGACCTATAGAGGTCCCTACCTTCGTATTTTTCAGACTCTAAGGTTACAGCCTTAGTAAATTATTATTTATATTCATTAAGAAATACGAAAATAAATTGACATTATTATATATTGCAGAAATGGTATTATATTTACTAAATAAATTATGATCATAATTTAAAATAATAAAAAGAAACCCAAAATTATGGCAAGAAAGCATTAATTATTGTAAATAGACAATGATCACAGCTAATGATTTTTCTTTTAAAAAAATATTTATAATGGTTTTCAAATTTTTAAATTTTGTCTTTTATTAAAAGCCATTTATTTTAAGGCACTGATTACAAATTCTGAAAGAACTACAAGACATTTACTAGACTTAAATCTAATTTGAAACTAATACTAGCAAGTAGATATTGATATGGATACTGTGATCATAAAATAATAATATTAAACTTAATTTGGCATTTTTATGAATGTGTCAGTGAGGATTTCAGATTTTTTATCTATTATTTGACAAAAATATTAACATTATTTTTATCTAATTATAAATAAATACATCATTTTCTTTGCATATTCTTACAAATGGAGTAAGTTTGGATGATTTCAAAATTATAATAACAAAAAAATCATTTCTTTATTCATTTAAAATCAAATTCATGGTTTATTTTGGTGAAGCTTCTTAAAAGATTTTTTCTGAGAAAACTAAAAAATGACTTATATTATTTTCTTTCTGTTTATTGTACTTAGCATGTAAATAAAATACTATCAAATACTGGTATAAAATATTTAAAATATGATTATTAATTACTTCAATTACATGCTCAAAATGCCCATTTACATGCCCAAAATACACATTTAATACTTAAGTGATTAATCATTTGCTTACCAAAAAATAATAAGTAAATGTGGAAATTAAATAAGTAAAATAAATATGCACTGTTTTTTTTTCTTTCATCTTATCCATATAATTGGTCTAGACTTAGTAAAAAAATAATAATAATAAACATGGATGGAATGATATAATATATATGCACTAGAAGTAAGACATAATTTTATTTAGCCTTTACATCACTGTTTTATAGGTGCAGTAAAACTGTACTCTTAATATATTAAATAGTAGTAACATGTTACTTAATGCAGTTCAAACAAGCTTCTTATAATCCACTTAATGAAAATATTCATTAATGCCAAAATGTAGTCTCTAATCCACTATTATTGTGAGATAGTATAATTTGGTAGTATAGATAATAATTAAAATTCAAAAATATAAAACACTCTTTACATAAGATAAACATATAAAAAAGGTATAATCTACTTATTTTATATAATTATATCATTAAAATAAGGTGCATATACTAATTTTAATAAATAAAAAAAAAGCTAAATTAATCATAATTAACAAATGACTATAATTTCTTTGTGCTTTTAATCTGCAGATTATGCAGAAGTTTTCTTGGTCCTTATTGCATTTTTAAAGAAGTTCCATATTTATTTTATTACACAATTGAACAGAAAATGTTAAGATGTTTATTCTTAATAAAGCAATTGTCTCAAAACCAATACATGATTTTTACTTTTAATGAGACAAAATTTACTTGAAAAATATAACCAGTTTAAAAATCCATGGCTAGTAAATGTTAGTATTTAACATTTGTTAAAATTAGCACAAACAAACAACAAATCTTTGTGTCAATATGTTCTGGACAGAACCTTCACTTTAATGTCCCTAACTAATAATCTGCATACTATCTTAGATTGACTTCTTTTGCATTCAGATTATTACCTATAACATAAGTATTAAGAAAATAAACATTTTGGATGTAGATTCATCTACATCTTTTAAAATGATGTTATTATCTAAAAAAGTGTTGCAAATATAAACTTACTTCTTATGCAAAATTCAAACAATTCAAATGCATAGAAATACCTCTAGATCATAGTCAACTATTCCAAATATGCTTTAATGTCTTAAAAAAATAGTATTCATTAACCATTAAATAAGAAAAGCTGTCTATAAACCTTATAAATATGCCATTGAAGCAAAGCAATGAACATACTTTTGATTAGGAAAATGCACATAATTCTATATGGAAAAATGCTGCCTAGTTTCATCCTTGAAATTCTATATATCAAGACTTCCCTCTTATTACTCTACCCTTGACTATCTATATCAACCCACTGCTCTTAGAAAACAACAGAAATAGGTATTATATTCATTAAACAAATCATCAATCATATCTTTTATATTGATGACCTAATGATATTTCTACCTTAAAAAAAGTTTCCTTTTCCTACTCAGTACTATTTTAACAAATGTTCATTTAACTTTAATAAAAGTAAATCATTTATCTAAACTAGAATTATAGATATCAGTATGCTATTTATAACTTCCACATCATCTCAAATATGTGTGTACATTTCAATGCACTCCATGTACAGGGTCATGCAAACTGTTATTTAAAATCAACTTATCACTTCTAAGAGGTCACTGACAATACATTATCCAAATCATACTTTTTGGAATATGTAAAAATCTCATTAATGGCATCTTATTTTTTTAAAAAACATCACCTATTTCCTATCCATTATTACATTTATCTTCTCATTAAAAATAAAGATTAACTTCCTTATTATCAACTTAACCTGGAATGAAAAGTCAGCTGCATTCGATAGGAAATAAACATACAAAATTCTTTAGGCTGTTCATTCATTGTATCCCCAATTTTAATCTTCAGATAACTATTAACAAAGTAATTCACTAATATACCATTTCCAGAAAGAATCCTTATACCAGAATTTTCCTTTGACACTCCATTAGTCACTAACAAATTTTACCAAAACATTATTTAATTTCATTATTAAGAATGCAGCCCTTGTCATAATCTGTTGCTAAATAAGATTATGTATTGAGAGAAATGAGCTGAAAAATCAAAACATTATGTCAAATAACATGTAAATATCCCTGTTATTCAACAACCAAGTATATCAATGGAAATTCAAATGCAGATAATCTGGAACCCAAATATATGAAATTCTGAAATAAAATTAATATAAAAGTCCTTTCTATCAACTTCTTTTCCCCCTAAAAATGCATTTTACAAATATGGATCTCTTTTATGCATTCTAGAACAGAGGTGAAAAGAGCATGGAATGTTTTCTACTACAATGCCTCTATCTTCAAATTTACCACAAACACATTTCTAACATTAATCACTCATATACACAAACACTAGCTAACCTTATTGATAGAAAATGCAAAGGCACCCCCCCCCCCAATATAAGAAGTGTTATCCCTTTTTTTCACACTTCCCACAAAAATAAAATATTCTGTCTTATTTAGACAGTAAAACAAAATGTGAGATGAAATCTAAGCAACAATTGATATTTTTATAACTTACTGAATTTGGATATTTCGCCACCATAATGACTTTAGGTTTTTTTAAACTCATTATTATATGCTGTAGATACTAATTATCTTACAAATAAAAATATTATTTAGAATAATAACAAAATACATTAATGCATCTATATTTCTTTTCTTTTTTACCAATACTGTTTAAATTTAGCTCAGTATGTAAATATTTTAATATTTAAACTGTTATTATCATGTACCATAAATGATAATAGATCTATGTAAAAATTACCATGTAAAATGTTATATAATATTTTTAATGGGTGTTTTAGAAAGAAATGTTTAATGGATGAAATTATGGATTTATAATTAAGAAAGGACTTTACTTGGAATAATACCTAATAAAAGCCAACTGCCCCAGATCAAAAGTTAAAATAAAACTATCAAGTTCATACTCCTTTTAAATGCAAACAATCCGATAGTTTTATGTTAACTCTTGGTCTGGGGCAGTTGGCTTTCACTAACTCCTATTCTAGGTGAAATGCTTTGTAATTAAGAAATTATAAATAGATAAGTCTATGCACTAAATATTTTAATGTAAATTATTTGAATAAATAAAAATTACTTTAAAATTAAGTAGAGTCCTTGTTTAGAATGAAAAAATTATATTACTGTCACCTGGATATTAATTAAAATTGATTGCTAAGAAGTATGGCACAATTTAGTCTATTCTTTTGTCTAAAATGTTACTTGTACATTATATAATTATTTTGTCAAGCATTGGTGGCCTAGCAGTTAGCATAGCTGCCTTCCAAGCAAATTGGCCTGGGTTCACTTCCCAGTCAGTGCTTTGACATATAAAAAATAAATAAATAAATAAAAAATACTATCTTTCATTAACCAATAAAAAAAAATCTCTCTCATTATTTTAGATATCTCAGAAAAAATATTTACAAAGACTAAACTATGATATAGTTTATAAAACATCATAAGCTAAATTTTAAAATAATTTGCTATTTTAGCTTTGATTTACTAATAAATTAACAAATAATATATACAAATGAAATTGCTAATTAAAATCCCAAATATTTACAAAGTAGTATTGCTGAAAAACATATTCTGGGGGACATTTTCATGCAAGATACATAGAATATAATATTTTAATCTACAGTCCATTTTTTTTTGTAGAATTGTATTATAAATAAATGAATTACATCCAAATAAATAAATAAAGAAATTTCATTTACATATAAAATGGCTTATTTATTGTAGAGTGCACAATTCTGAAAGTAGTTTGGATAATAATGATTGTATGAAATGCAATAATAGATTTATTCATAAATCAATAAATTATAACATATAATAACCACATTCCATTCTTTTTATACTTTGAAGCAAAATATATTTATTAATATTACAGTTTTGACTGTTCCTAGCAGTCTTCATCAGATAATAAGATCTGATGAAGACTGCTAGGAACAGTCAAAACTGTAATATTAATAAATATATTTTGCTTCAAAGTGTAAAAAGAGTGAAATGTGGTTATTATATGTTATATATTAGAAAAGCATGTTATATATTAGAAAAGCAAAAATAAAGAAGGAAAGAGGAAGAGAAGCTATTGAAGATTATATTATAAATCAATAAATTATTAACAAATACATACTTTTTTCCCCAGCAATGTAACAAATCAAAAATCTGAAGTATTTTCGGGCTCAATCTTAAATTGTCAAATTTATCTCTTATTTTCTATTTCCATGATTTACTACAAAGTTTTTAATTCTATGATTATCATTTTACATAAATATTCTCTATATTCACTTTACAATAGATTTAAACAAAATCTTATCTCATGCGATTTAAGAGTAACCTTTGATTAGTAGCATTTCTAAGGTTAAATCAAAAAATAATTTATACAAATAACTTTCTTAAAAATCTGCCTGGCACTACTGAAGATAACTTTTTTAACATTAGTACACTCTAAAATTCTATACCCTGTTGTAGAAAAAGAGATTACACTAAACTTCTGTATACTCAATTAAATATTACCAATCTGTTCTTTTACAGTGGCTTCCTGTTCTTTGATATACTTCTTTATCAGATACTTAAGGAATTGTTTGGTCAATCTTGTTATTAACTCAAGAAGTGATTTAGCCACTATGTCACGTATCAAATAAAAGTCATCTTTCTGAATATTCATCCAAGAATTTCTAATCAAAGAATTATGACAAAAATGAACTTCTTATGAAGTTCAAACACATTTATTGTTCAAGAACGTACAAGAAAATCAGGTAGATTTCATATTTGTAGATGTTTCCGAAGTCTTAGCAATGTACACTGAACAAAAGCACAATCAATTCATTATTTAGTAATGTAGGTTCCTTTGTGATATTTTGTTAATAGTTAAATTGTTTAAAAACTTTCCTATACTAAATAATACATAAATAGTTCAAAATTACTACATAGAGAGGAGGGAAAAACTAGTTATTTTTGAGCAATTTATAATGGGCATTATAAAAAATGCTTATTATAAATTACTTCATGTTATTTATTCATTAGTAATTTTGCATTCATAACATATATATATATATATGCGTGTGTGTTTTATATATAAATGGCATTTTATAAACGCTCACATATTACAAATGCATATATATATATATTCATAATCGCACCCATATTCTGCACAGTTCCACATATATTTCACACATTCAAACATATCACACATACTTACATAATGAAGAATTTTCACAGTTAAAACATTTCAATGTATCAACACTTTTATATTAGAATTAATTGATCCCTATCAAAAGCTAACTGTTTGTCCTACTGATTGATTTTTGTTGTAGATAAAAGTTGAAGGCAACCAAATCTATAATTTCAATCTATATGACTGAATAAAGTTTTCCATTAAGAGTCGGAAGGAGAGCAGAAACAACAAACGTCTATTTTTAGTCGATAAAAAAGATTTACTAATTTAAAAAAAAAAAAAACACAAATTCAATAAATAAAGACAGAATTCCAATAAAAAGAATGACGAAAATTATTGTAAAAGATTCTATTATTTTCTTATTATTATATTAATGACCTTTATTACCTGCAGATTTCTGGACTAGAATATCCTCAAAAGTTAAATTATTGGTTATTATTAGGTATATAAGAAATTTATGGCTAATTTTTAATTCTTATAACTTTCAATATCTTTTAAAATTACTTATTAAAAAAAAAATTTCATACTTCTATAACTTTTTCATGTTCTGAGTTTTCGGGTTTGAAACTCATCAGATAGATTCCTGACCCTTCCTATTATCTTTTGTAAAATTGAAAGCTTTAAAAAGTAAACTAATATCAGCCATAAAGCCAAAAATTATTAATATATTTATTGTTAATTTTGTTCTATATGGTTTGGTATAACTAGAAAGGTTCCAAGAGTGGTTCTAGAGCTCCATCTCCCAGTAATAAAGCCATAAGAAGTTTTTTTTTTGGGGGGGGGGTTAATTTTCTTTTCTCTCTACCCTACTGAAAAAAGATATAAATAGTAAGTAAACAAACTTACATGTTAAAATATTTAACTGAAGGCGAAATTTAAGTAATACTTATTCCAGTAATTATATCTTAACATTTCTATTATAGTTATATGTTTATATTGGATTATTTCCATCATCTAATATGAGTATTGAATGTCTTTAGAAAAAATTAACTTAATTTAAATATTCCCAATACATTTAACTGTTAGTAATAACATATCAAACAGGTTAGTATATGCACAACATTTCGAGAGATATTATTCTCCCATCTTCTTTAGCTGTTGCTGGCATGACCAGTAATAGTACTAGTATGGGATTTGAATCTGGACCCTTAGATTCTTGAGTATTGAATTTTAAAATAAAGCTCTAACCAACTGAGCCATCATGCCTTTGGCAGATGGTACTAAAGTTCCTAAGAGTTCAGGTTCAAATCCCATGCTAGTACAGTCACTGGTCAGGCCAGCTACACCTGAAGAAGAGGGGAGAATAATATCTCTTGGACAATTGTGCATATACTAACCTGTTTGATGTACTATTACTAACAGTTGAATGTATTTGGAATATTTAAATAAAGTTAATTTTTTCTACAAACATTCAATAGACATATTAGATGATGGAAATAGTTTAATATAAAAATACAACTAAAACCCCATCATCACAAACCTTCAGGAAAACATCTCTATTATAGTGCTTCATAGACAACCTTTTATTGCGCCTTTGATTTACACACTGACTTCATTACTTTTCTTTTATAAGAATTATTTTACTCTTCTTTAATAATTCAACTACTTCTAATTTTCTTAGTTCCTGAGCAAAGTAATATCTGGAAATTGCATTAACAGAAACAAATATACTCAAATCAAAAAAATGGACAATTTGAATAAATCTAAATGTAAATTTAAATTTGAATACATTGAATAGCTTTTTAGATAATAATTAAACACTGATATAAAAAAATTTGTAATCACACCATCTGAAGCTGTGAATATAATATATTAATTATAATGAAAGCAAACTAGACAGTAATCAAATTAAATATTAAAAAACTACATTTTCTGTGAGTATATTCATTAATTACCAGATATTACTCTTCTTTAATTATATATATTAGTTCTAGTTTTTAGAGTCCCAGACCTCCTCTGAGATGATCCATAAGCTCAAAACCAATTGGTCTGGAAGTAGGGACTTAACAATAGAGATTTTGAATTCTTTCTCTTTTGGCACTTATAAAAATAAAGCTTGTTTAGAGCTATTGGTAAGCTCCATCTAGTGATCATATATGTATTAATCAGCAAATAAATTTACCAAGTAATAGAAATGATTCAAATAATATGAAGCTTACCTCTAATAAACTTGATTAGAATATCATTTAATTTTTTAAAGTATTATATTAAATATAGAAACAAAGAGAAAGTTGTATTACAGCATTAAATATTTTACATATGTACTGGGATTTAAGTACTTTCTTAATTTCTTATCTGATTCCATAATTTAAAGAATTTATGGACATCCAATGTAACAATGGTTAAATGATATGGGTGGTATATGTTACTGGATATTCTCATGAAAAATTATGGTATTCCATACATGTTCTTGAACCATCACCATGCTGATATTATATATTAGAGGTAACAAGTATCATAACTAAAGACACTCATATAAAAATATCTGGACAAATACTAACAAAGTATTAAAACATAAAAAAAAGACATGAGCTAAAAATATTTATATTTATTAATCAAAAACTGGGTTCAGATTTGAGTTTGGCAATGGGTTAATCACATGTAAGATTAGACTTAAGCTTTCTCAAAAATCTTTAATTGTCTAAAAATTATTAGGATTCATTTAAAGTTTAATCCAGGTCATGAAAATAGCAGATAGAAGGGTAAACACTGTACCACAAAATGCTTTCAAATAGTATATTCTTACAGATAATATTTCAATCATTATTAACCCAATAAACATCACATGACCACCACTATATGTATAGTGAGTTTTGCCTGTTTCAATCATTATTATGACAAAATCATTAGCAGATGAAGAAACGATGACTACTTGAGCATAGAAAAATTGTGATACACAAACAAGCATAATGTATCAGCTTTTCTGTTCTTAAAATTTGTGACATCCTGTGGTAAGTGAATGTTGATGTAAAAGATCTACAGATTTCAATTTGTTTTATAATATAACATATCTATTGTCCCCATGATTGTCATCATTATTAAATGCTATCTCCACTAGCTTGTATCTTTACTATTGTCAATTGTCCTTAAACTATTGTTACTGTATTCAAACATATAATCAAACAAAATTCATAATCTTATTACTTTGAATGCATTCTATTGATAATAGGGTTACAAATAAGGACTTCTGAACATTTTTTATTACTAAATATGTCTTCCAAATCTGGTTTTTATATAAAATTTCTCAAAACAGTCTGCTGCTGATTTCAATGATCAGCATATCTTACATAATGCCTAGAACTATCGGATTTTTACACCACAACATTATTTTAAGTTAGAATAATTTATATGATACCATATTCAAAATATCAATAGTTATCTTTTTTTTTTTACATTCCTATAAATATATAACCAAGATTTTATTCCAGTTCATGGAAATGATAATATATTGTAACATTAAAAAAAGGTTAACTTGGGCTCAGTACCCAAAGATAGCATTATATTAAATTGTCATCATATTATTTAACCAATCAAGATTAACTATGAATCTTTACATTTCAAACAATATAACATTAAGACCCTTGAAGCATTATAACACAGGGCAAAGAAGAAAACAAAACGTTAATGGTTTAGTCATATAAATCAAATAATTCTTATATCTTCTCCTTTACTTTTTTGTGCATTTCTCTTTATATATTCATATATATTAATTTTTTTACCAGCTCATATACACTTTAATACAATCTTTTTTAATATAATTCCTTCTTTATTTTGCTTACAGTTAAACATGATTAAATATGAGTTAAATATGATTATGAATGGTAATATAAAATATGAATATTAATATGTATATAAAATAATGGTTATATGATTATATGTTTAAATGTTGTAGCTCTGATGAAGAGTACAGGACAGTCAAAATTGCAAGCAAAATAAAGAAAAGAATTATATATATATAAAAAAAGATTGCATTAAAGTGTGTATGAAAAGATGGTAAATTTTTTTTAATAAATCAAATAAATAAAAGGCAAGAATGACCATTGAAAATACGTTTTGAATGGAAAATTTTAGATATGGAGATGATAATGAAAAATACCAAAATTATTTAAATAAGGTAACATAATTCAAAAACTTTGAAGAAAAATATTAGTGACTGAAACTATAAGAAATAGGCATAGAGACAAAATAACTGTGGTAGATTCTTTTGTAAGTTTATTGTAAAAAATTGTTACATTCCACTATTAAAAATATAAATAGAAGTAAAACTAAACGGAAAGTGGTAGAAGTTGAAATGATTGCAAATGTAATAAATGCAGTACTAAAATAATCTAAATGTTAAAAATAAAAAAAGATTATTATTAAAAAATGTGAATTAATTAAATGCTACTTTTTTAATGTCAATCTTAAAATTATCTTCTAATTTTAATATAAAGTTTAAAAAGAAAATAAAAAAACGTACAGAAGTGCAATGTTATCCATTCATTTATCCATCCATCCATCCGTCTATACATTCATCCAGACATTTATTTGTTGTCTATATCTTTTCATCTATCCATTCATCCATACATCTATCTATTTATATTTATATATAGTATTTATACCTTAATATAGATGTAATTATAGGGATTTGAACCCAGACTTTCAAACTCTTTTCAATCATCCACTCCATCTTATACAACCGATCTCCTACAATTACATCTATTTATATATATAGTAATACTAAATTTTACCATGCTAATATATATATATATATATATAATCAAACCATGCTAATATATATATATATATATTAATAATCAAAGCAAATGAATAAGTACAGTTGTAATACTAGTAAAAACATTGGTGATAGTGGTGTCATTTACTATAAATTATAAATAAAAAAAATCATGGCAAGCGTTGGTGGTCGAGTGGTCAGCACAGCTGCCTTACAAGCAGTTGTCCCGGGTTAGCGGGTTCGTTTCCGGCCGATGCTATGACACATGAAAAAAATAAAAAATAAAAAATCATGTACATTTTAATGATCACAATCCTAGCATTCTGTGAAAGAGATAATCAGAAGGCATAACATGAATTTTCTTGGGTCCCATCAAACTACTTTAGCTTAAATTTAAATCTAATAACCTTGTTTATGGATGTCCTTCTTATTCATATGAATGTTTTGTCTGAGATCTACAAACATAATCTAGAAAATAAAATATATATGTGCGTAAATTCCTTTTGAATCTCTTTCTCATCATTTTAATAATTGGATAATACCTCTGCGTTCCTTAAAAGCTATTTCTTGGAAACTAGTACTTAAAATTATTGAATTAAAAAAAGTATGTTAACCATAAATTATAAATCATCTTCAAAAATAACAGCGCATGAAATAAATACAATAACTATCATGAACAAACATAGCATTGTATAATTAACGCTATGTCAACCCTCATTCATAAATACTGGTATAAATAACCTTTTAAATTACTATATATACTAGATAAGTTGCTTTTTTTATATGTAACATTTCCAGCAAAATGAATATGCTTTGATCATGGTAAATAATTCCGAATTGAAAAATCATATCTATAAATGATTTTTTTCTCACAGAATAAAACTATTAAAAGTACCATATCAATAAATTATATATATATGTATAAGAATCTTTCACACCCTAATTAAATGTTCATTTATTCCTATTTGTTTTATTTTAACTATTTTAAAACTCTTATTCTATTTTGTTTTAGATTGATAATTGATTCATTGTTAAAAGCTTGTTTATGTAAATGAATTTGCATTTTACTTTCCTCTATTCGGTTTCAAAATAATTCTGTCACCAAAAAACACTTAACGTTGTCTTCACGCATCTATTATATTTAAATAGAGTGGATAACCTAAAATAATATTTTATTTTAGATAAATATTCAACCAGCAAAGATTAAACAATTATATTAAATAAGTGAAGTATGATATTAATAACAATATATATATATATATTATTTTAAAATATACCTATTAAATTATATTTAATCGCATCAAAATTACAAAATTATTTTTTTCTCCATAAAATACGATATTAAGCACTAATAATAGTACATTAATTTTTATAAAAAAAAAAATTATTTACATTATTTATTGATTGATTTAAAAAAAAAAAAAAACCTTAATTATTATTGATTGACGTATTAACATCTACTAAAATGGTAATTAGCAAATATTAAAATCAGACACTGAGGATATTATATGAAATGAAAAAGTTTCAAATACAATAGAGTTTAGCGAGCGATAATATTTGACAAGTAAACACAAATTACTAGCCATGTGTAGTAAATACTAAAATTAATTTTACAATTACACGTGATTACAAAAATTAAAATAAATAAAACATTAAATATATGCCTAAACTAACATGAAAATGAAACAAACCAACACATGTACGGCAGCAAAATAAATTACTAAATTGCAAAACATATGGCCTAATACTAAAGGAGAAAATATTATTACAGGTTATTAAATATTAATAATGAATGAAATTAATACTACAATTAACAAATATTACATTTAAAAAAAAATAATATTTTATCTAAACTATTATTTTATATTGATTTTTGAAAAATAAATAGATGTTTTTATTACTCAGTGTATCAAAGATTGTGTCCCACTAATTCACATGGCCAAACAAAAGAGAAAGAGAGAGAAAAAAGAGGGACTTTATGATGTCAGACAAAGAGAAATAAAAAATCACAAAACTTAATATAAAGTATTTAAGGGAAAAAAAAACACCACCTATTTAACTATCTAACTACCAATTCACCAGTATCTTTTATTTATCTCTACTTATTTCTCTATCTATCTATTTTTTTCTACTTATTTATTTACTTTTCATCCAACCACCATTTAAATATCTTTACCTATCTACCCTTCTTTACCTCTACCTTTTACCTTTCTTCTTCTTTCACTTTCTCTATATATATATCTATCTCTCTTTATCATCTTTTCTTTTTATTTTCTTTTTTTTTTTCCTCTTACTCTTTTTTATCTCTTTTTTCCTTCTTTGTGCCTAACAAGTGGTTGGATAGGGTAACCAAACTAAGTGAATCAAAAATATTTTAACATAAATGGGGTGGAAATACAAAAAAAAAAAAAAATAAAAAGGATAAATGAAATGATATGAAGGAGAGGAAATAAAGGGGGGAAAAAGTAGAAGACCAAAAAAAGAAGGACAAAAAGGAAAAAAAAGAAGCAAACGGGAAAAACGAGAAGAATGAGAGGAGAATAATAGAGGAAGACATAAGAGAGTAGAAGAAAACAAAAAGAAAAAAAGATAGAAAGGAAGAGGAAAAGGTAGAATAAATAAAAAGATTCATGGAGAATAAAAAAAGGGGTGGTAGAAAGTAGAGGTTGAGAAAGCAAAAAAAGATAGAAAACAAAACAAGGTAAAAAACAAAGAAAGTGAACAAACAAAAGGCAAGAGACAAAAAAAAAGGAAGGATAATAAAAAGAAGAAAGAGATAAAAAAGAAACAGAAAGGAAAAGATAGAGAGTATATAGATAGGTAGGGGTAGAGATAAAATAAAAGGATAAGGATAGAGGGGGAGGTTTAAAAGGCTGAAACAGAATAAAGATAGATAGAAATAGGAGACATAAGAAGAGGAAGATAGAGAAATAAAAAGGAAGATAGAAGGGTGATATTGAAAGGGAAAATAAAGTAAGAGGCAAAAAAACTAAAAGGCAAACAGAGGAAGAAAAAGAAGAGAGGAGTAAAAGAAAAAGAAAACAGATAAAAGGAAGCAATAGGGCGTAAAAGAAGAAAGAAGAGAAGAAAGAAGAAAGAAAAAAGAAGGAGAGAAAGAGGAGGAGGAGGGGAGGAGGAGGGAGAAGAAGAAGAGAAGAAGAAGAAGAAGAAGAAGAAGAAGAAGAAGAAGAAGAAGAAGAGAAGAAGAAGAAGAAGAGAAGGAGAGAGAGAAGAAGAAGAGAGAAGAAGAAGAAGAGAGAAGAGAGAGAAGAAGAAGAAGAAGAAGAAGAGAGAGAGGAGAGAGAAGAGAGGAAGAGAGAGAGAGAAGAAGAAGAAGAAGAAGAAGAAGATAGATAGATAGAAGATAGAAGAAGAAGAAGAAGAAGAAGAGAAGGACAGAGGATAGAGGAGGAGGATAGAGGAAGAAGATAGAAGACAGATAGATAGATAGAAGATAGATAGATAGAGATAGATAGATAGATAGATAGATAGAAGAAGAAGAAGAAGAAGACAGACAGAAGGCAGACAGACAGAAGACAGAAGATAAAAGATAGAAGAAGAGATAGATAGATAGATAGAAGAAGATAGATAGAGATAGATAGATAAATAGAAGATAGAAGATAGAGAGAAGATAGAGGAGTAAAGAAGAGTAGAATAAAAGCTGATAGATAAACAAGAGAAACGAGAAGCCGTAAAAGAAGAAGGCAGAGATAAACAACAGATAGAAACAGGAAAAAAATAAGAAATTCTACTTCTTTTAAGAAAGGTATAAAGGTAAAAAAAAGATAGTTATATAGGTAGATAAATAGATAAATATAGAGAGCAAGAAAAGAGAGCAGATTTGGCTAGAAAATTAATGGAACCCCCCCCAACTTTTTGCCTAATACACACCCCCCACCCGATTCTGACATTATGAAGTCAAGGGACCGTTCCCCCTTTCATTTTTTTCTTTGTCTGGGCTGTGGGAAAGCAACAACCTTGCTGCTTTAAGTTAATAAAAATATTTTACTTTTAAAAACAAACAAGAAATTATAGTTTCGATAAAATATTATTTTTTGTATAATATTTGTTATTCTTAAGCACTCACTGACTTCTGATTGAGTTCTAATAAAAAGGTATATAAACTAATTAAATGCACTAAACCAGTTTTAAGCAAAAGATTGCCAGAATCATAGAGCTGAGTAATGTTGTGGAGTATTGGTGTGCTTATATAATTGACGTGGTAAAATGGAAACGAGGTCAATATGGAAATACGCAATTGATTTTTCCTTTTTGACAAGGAACACACAAACCTTATGGTTGATGGAATGGGACCTTAACAATAGCCCTTTGTATTTTCTTGTCATCTCTTTCAGAGCAAATTGTTCTAACACTGGGTGGGAAAAAAGTGTGACACATTGGACATTCACAATCAAGAAAAGAGCAATCTGTATTCAATCCTTTGTTCTATTATACAAATATTCTCATGGATCTATTTGCACAAAGTTCACCATAATACACAGAGGAGGAAGAGACTTAAGCCATTTATACCCACTTGAGGAATAGTCCCTGATGTCTTGCTTTAATATTGTTCAACAAATTATTAAAAAGATGATTCAAACTGCGTATAGTTAGCACAAAGTTCCTTGGTTATTTGCAATAGAGGGGTAAGGCCGCCATAGGCATATATTAGTTATTAACTTTATTTACAAGGGCAAACCCCCTTTTAATTAATAACGTTACGATATAACCAATCTATTATTGTTAATGCATCGTTTTTTCGCCCTACTTGACTATACAAGAATATTGAAGTCGATAGTTTGTGTTCTGTAGGAACTTTGGGCTGAGGCTGTTTTAGTTTCTTTTAGCCGTTCTTTTTTTTCTGAATATATTTTCCTTTTCCGACGGCTAAACTGGAAACCCCCTTTGTAGCCGGCCCGCTCAATGGATGCCAGGGCTGTGTATAAAGCCTATCTGGCCACCACTAAACCCCGACTGTTTCTGCTTGCTTTCTCGGAGGGCCTTAGCCTGCTGTCACTACTGTAGGAGGTTTGCCATTTACGTTATGAGCAAGCATAAGAAAGGTGGTGTCATATTTAGTGGTTTAAGTGCTTAAAATTCTAGTTTTATGAAAAGAGTTAATACTTTGAGAATTACATAAGACATGTTAATTATAGTATTAATTTCAATTTTAATATTTGATAAACTGTAATTGTTTTTTTTCTTGACTTTTATGACATATGTTTTTGCAGTTACATGTTTTGATTTTCATATTTCCATGTAAGTTTAGTAATTTATTTTATTGTCATAATAACATAATATGTTTTTATAGTGTTATTTATTAATTGTTAAATTAATGTTAATTTTTATTATGTGTAACTTATTTTCATTCTTAGATGCTAGTAATTTGTTGTTTTTTTTCCTGGTCAAATATTAATATTTGCTAAACTCTATTGTTTTTTGAATTTTTGTTTTTTTAATATATTATCCTTAGGGTCTGATTTTAATATTTTCTAATTCTCATATTTTAATAGATGTTAGTAATTTATTGTTGTTGTTTTTGTCATGTTTTTCTCTCGGTTTGGTAATTTGTTTTGGGTATTAAGCATGACCATCATTTGAGGAAATATCTGGAATTATATTCTGCTGCCAAAAACATATGTATTTTATTCTTTCTTGGATTATTTTAGTTATTTGCTTCTTTCTGCATTTTGTTGGGAGACTTGTTTATGCTACTTTTATTTTCCTCCCCCCCTTTTTTTTTCCCTTTTTTTTCCACCATATTGAGGACTATAATATTTCTCTCATAATTAAACTTCTTACTTTAGTTCATTCATGCATTTTTTTCTGTATTCTGCTGTATACTTTAGGATTTTAATCTTTTCCTCATAATTGAATTTTTGGTGAATTTTAAAATTTGATGATTATTAATTGTAAAATTAAGATAATTTGTTAAACTTTAAATATTGTTTCTGAAATTTTTATTTTTTTCATTTAACATAATATCCATGGTGTTTTTTCATTTTAATACTTCCAAATAACTATTTTAGCAAATATTCTAGAACACTTTAATGTATTTTGGGGACAAAATATTAGGAAGTTTTATAATGTACTTCTATGAAAATTGAAATGTTTTATGTAGACTAGACAAAATATTGGCAACCCTTAGTTATTAATTTTTGTGATATTATCTAAGATTGTTTATCACGTGGTTGTATTTATAAATTTATTTAACACACATTAATTACGTAAGTAATATTTACTAATGCAATAAACCTTTAGGCATGTGCGCTTGAAAATGCGAAGGTAGTGACCTCTACAGGTCTTAACCACAAGCTTACGCTTTGGAAGAAACTGAGACCTTCATTTTTATATTGTTTTATTTTAAACTAATATTCAATTTTCAGCAAGAAAAGCAAATAATTTTCTTGTCATCTTATTTTTTTAATTTGGTAATCATTAAAATACGAAAATAAAAAAGATATATCTTATTTTAATACATCTAAAGAATTTATCAATTTTTGTTTTTTAATACAAACGCTTTTATGTTTTCCTTCTCTTTAATTCTCAAAGAAACAAAAAAGATATGTTTTCCATTTATGTGAATTGTCTTTATTATTTTTTAATAAACAAAAAAAATATTTTAAACAGATCTAAAGAATTATAATTAAAAAAATATTTTTCTCTAAACTGCTTAAACTTTTTCGTTGCATTTAGTTTACTTTTGTTACATACATATACCAATACACGCAGTAGATGTGTTTAAAGTTAACACTCAAACATTCATTATTTCTATTTTAGTATCATTTTATTATTTTTGGAAATAAAGTATTTTATTCACATATCTTTTTTCCACTCTATCTCCCCTTCCCGATTTTACCATATTATAGCATTTGGGATTTTAAGAATAATAGATTTATTATTTTGTATATTCTAAAATAATATATGTATTATCAAATACGGTTTCTTATATTCTCTGTTGTTTAAGTTTCATTTTCCATTTTCTATTTTCATTATGTTTATGTTTGTAATTTATCTCGATATTCTTGATATTAAAAGGAAATATGCCTATGAGTTTGAAAATGAAGGTTTTTAATAAATGTGTTTTACCCATTCTTACTTATGGATCTGAGACTTGGACACTTAATAGAAGAGCAATACAGAGACTTCAGACCACTCAAAGAAGTATGGAGAGATGCATGTTGGTGATTATTTACCTTTTCTACAACTGATGAGTGCTGGTTCAGCACAAAATACACATATTGGTGATTATTTATCTTTTCTACATGTGCGTGCTCATGTGTATCCATGGTATGAGATAGTGTGGATAGTTGAAGGCTGCTTGAAAGTCTGATTCAAATCCCCTATATTTACAATTAAGCTCCAGGTATATGAAGAATGCCTGTATTTCAAATATTTACACTATATATCTATGACATTTTTATTCAGACAATATTTTGCATATTACATGGGAGCTATATGTGTTTTTCTTAGATTATATTAAAGGAGGCACTATGCAAACCAAACCATTATTATTTATTCCATTAGACATATGGCTTTAGCTAGCTTTAGTAGAACAAAAGAGTTATGTAGTAGAAAATACTATATATTGTTTACTACATTTATGATCAAGAGATCTGTAAAAATAATTAATAAACAAAAATAACAAATAATTGTTAAAATGCAATTATTTAGACAAAGATACAAGTAACATTTTTTTTTGTTTCAGAATCAACTTCAGAGATGATTCTAAATTGAACTAAACATTTGTGATATCAAAATCAATCTTTGTATTATGTGTATATCCTACATTCAGCATCAGCCATGCATAATTTTAATAGATGTAAAAATTGATTAAGTTTCATGAAAATTTTTAGCCAATATTACTTGAAAATTATCTGCAATATCATTTCTTCTAAAGTGAGTTTAATTTCTTCATCAATTACTATAGAGTTTTCCAGAATTGTATATGTCCTCATGGATTAATGAAACTTGAGGGTTTACCATGGCATTATTATGAAATTCTTATCTTTTAAATGTGTCTACCTTGGGTTCTATGACTAAATTTGCATCCTATCTGGTATCATTCATTATAATACTATAACTAAGTTGTGGTAATAGATTTGTATTTGCATTGTTTGTTTTTTTATAAAAATTTTAGTATCCATTGTGATCTCTTTATTCTACTTTGTTTAGGTTATTTCATAGAATTTCTCACCATTTCTGAATATCTTAGCCCTTTTCTCCTTTGCAATAAGCTTTTTTAAGAATCCTTTTCTATGTTTACTATCTTTTCAATCACTTTTCACGTTGGCCGTAAGCCATTGATACATTTGGTAGATAGTCATTTTATATGATTTCTTCTGTTTTTGTGATAATTGTTCCATTTTTAACAATTACTAATATTCTCGGTTTGCACAAATTAAAATTTACTACTTTTAATAAGTATATATAAACATTTTGAATACTTAGACAGAAAACCTAAATCTCTATTCAAAAGTTTTATTAAGTGAGCATGCTTTCAACTGCACAGATCAGACTCATAGTATCTTAATATGAAAAAGGAAGATGTAGCATTTAAATAAGGTCCAAAAATTACGTAAATATCTCATTTATATGTTCCATATTTTTGACAATGCAATGCTGTTATCTTTTTTATTAATAGCCTAAAGATTATTGGAAATAAACTATGCCTCTTTAATTTTGCATTTGCAATCATCATGCTTGGAGGATATGATGTCCATGTTCATAGGATCAAAGATGTGGCCATATTCCAGCCCTCATGAATCCTTCCTCAAAACTATTTAATATATAATTCCTTTATTTTTGCCCATGAATATTCTTGTTTTCTGCCTTTTTTAGTGTATTGCCATAAAAGTTTATTTTTTTATATATCTGTTTGTTCTCCTTGTCAATATTCCTCTTAGTTTTTAATTCTATTGCCTATCTATTCATTATTTTCCAGTTATGTGATATGACTATCGTCTCCAAGTATGAATACATTTTAAAAATATCAATAAGGTATCGAATAACAGAATATGATAATGCTGATGTAGAAGTCATGTTAAAGTATTACGATTGCAACCACAATATAGTTTCATGCAACTTTTCACAGTGATTAATTCTAGAATTTAGATTTAACCTTGATAGATGATAAAAACGTTACACTATGATCAAAGTTTAATCTTTAAGAAGATTTTGGTTGAATTATTTTTCAGTCTAATATTAATTACATAAGGTTATATACAGTTTATAAAATATTTTGATATTGCATAAATAAAAAGTGAATCATTGTCTTTATGAGATTAGAAATAAAAATCTACTCTTTCAAAAAGATTTCCAAACTTTACATATTCTTATTAGAAGACTTTTAGAAGGAAACATTTTTTTTCAAATCATAATCATAAATTGACCTTAGGTCTATAAAGATAGTACTTTTTATTAATTTACTAAATCTCTTTTTAGTATGAGCAGTAAAATTTTTCGAAAGCTTTTTCCCTACATTATATCTGTTCTAAAAGTATATATGTTTTCAATTATTGGCATAATTTTTCTTAAGATTATTCTTTAATATATCCTTGTAAATAATATGCAATAATAATATCATAAGAGAGCTGAAGGTTTTGGTTCATGCTAAATTTTTAAAAATTATTTCAATTTGAACAACATTTACTGATTTTATTATGCATAAATTAAAAATATATATTCTAAAAACAAAGGTTGTTCTTCTTCATCAATTTTTGGTTTAAAGGTTTGTCATATAAGATCAACATAGGAGCACTTTTACAGATAATAGTGGATCCCACCAAACCAAAGCTGACACACATTTAGACTGAATCTTGTAAAATTTCTTTTTCCATATCCTAATCTCTCTACTTTACTTTCCAAATATCAAAAAGATATAAGTTTATCACAATTTCTGAGCTATTGTTAGACAAATATTATTTATAAAGAGCAATGCTTACTTTATATTAACTTGGAATAAATTGCTTTGGACATATTTGAGTGATTGGCCTTTTAACAGCTGAAGTGATGGCTTTGCTAAATCTATCACAACAAAAAGGAATGCTTAGGGTTCCATTAATATTCCTGTCAAAAAATCCAGTATAGTGACATTCAATTAGGTTTCTTAAAATTTATCATTCGATTGAAAGTTTCTTCTATATAAATGCACATTCCACATTATTTTGTGTATCTAAGGGAAATAACCAAATATAAACAGATCAGCAGGCTGTGATAAACCATTTTGATGAAATAAACATCAGAAGTTTTTATATGAAAGTTTATGGTGATGGAATTTTAGTAAATTATATATTGGATCATTTCCATCATCTATTATTAATTGTAAAACATTCTCAGAAAAATTCCAATATTATGCAAACTTTTTAATACATTAAACTGTTAGTAAAAGTACAGAGGGTAGAATATAATATATTTTGAGTGACATTATTTATTCTCCCCTCGTCTCCAGATATTGTGGATTTACATGGGAATGGAACCTAGACCTTTAAATTCAGAAATATTGAATTTAAAATGGTAATCTAATCAATCTATTATGTCAATGCCAGCGGGCAGTAGACATTTCATATAAATGATCTATGAGGGTTGTCCTAATTTCCCCACTTTTTTGTGTGATGAGTAGTTTACAAATATAAATTATTGCACTAGTTTTATTTATAAGGTTATTTTCCATCTTCGTGTGAATAGCATTTTTAAGTGTTATGCTCTGTCCAATATTAATGTATTTTGCTAATTCATAGCTATAAATATATATATATATATATATATATATATATATATATATATATATATATATATATATATATATATATATATATATATTATACCTGAAAAAGAGAGTCTATAGAATGATAGGAGATGTGTGGTTAAAAATAGAGAAATTTTTTTTAGTAAAATTTTTTTTTTTCAGTAAAAATTTTTTTTTTTGTTGTCTTACAAAATTTTCTTGGCTAAACAGTCTTATTTTAGATGATGATGTTTAATATGATTTAATTATTCATTGATGATGATAAAATGGGTACAGCCATAAAACAGCTTGGTTTTGTTTTATCAATTTTGAAAATAGAGATGAATATCACAACTTAAGACAAAGGTGAAATAAATAATAGAATTTTTTTTTTGGAACATTAAAATGATTTATTGCCAGATAGGATAGGCACAGTAATAGTGATGAATTATGGAATAGTAGTCTCATGTGTGTTTGGGGAGTTCATTTTGTAAAAAAGTCTATGATTTTAGAGGTTTGATTGGATGGTTGATCGTTGGAGTTTGGTTGGTTAGATTGCAGTTTTGATGATGAGTGGAGAGTTTTGTCATTGCCTTGAGAATGCTATGTATTTTGTGTAACTTATGAATGATCAAACCCATTCACTGCTCCAACCCAAATTATATGTTATCTTTATTTTATCATGAGGCAGTTAACAGCAGACCTGCCATGATACCAGCCTATAAGTCTCCAAGAGAGAGAGCACGGCATAGTTTTCCAACCAAGTTCATATGTTATTCTTATTTTATCATGAAGCAGTTAACAGTAGTCCTGCCATGATACCAGCCTATAAGTCTCCAAGAGAGAGAGAAAGGCTTAGTTTTCAGTAATCTATAATAAGCAGGGCATTCCTTGATACTTGCCAAATAAGACTCCAAGAGAGAGAGCAAGGCATAGTTTATCTATCTTAGCCCCTAAGACTTAATAGTTCTTTTATTGCAACAGAGTTTGCTTCATTCAATCAAAGGTTGTGGTAGTTAATAGTGATCGAATTGGGATGATCTTCTGAGTGCTCGTGATGCATTGTGTGATTATAGTGTTGTGACTGAATTCTTTCATTTATCTCAAGATTGTGAACTGCTAGTCATTCTGTGGACTGTCAATATCTGTTGGATTTCTAGGAGAATGGATAAATGTATAATTTGGGCTATTACAGACAGACATGCATTATATAGATTATTGTTGTGTAGTTCATTAAATAAGGATATTAAAATTTTTTTTTGTTGTTGTATTTGTAATGCATAATAAGGTGAAAATCAAATCAGTCAGTTAGACAAAGATAGGTGTCAGACAAGGAAAGGATGTGTAGGTTTTTGATGGTCAGGGAAGTACAGATGGGATATATATAGTTTTATAACATGAGTGAACTAAATTATAGTATGGAAGAGGTTATGAAAGAGGAAGGTGCCCCAACACAAGAGGAAAAAGAGGAAATAGAGGAAAATGCCTCTAAAGTCAGTAGCAATAATAAGGCCTCAAGTACAGAAATGGTAGATGAGGAGCCAGAAGTGGGCCAGGCTCAGATAGAAAAGATAGCACCATCAGACATGGACATGATAATGCAGATGCTCAGAAGTATGAGAGAGGAGAGTAAGCAAAGTATGATAAATCTAGAACAAAAGATGGAGAAAATATAGAAAGTCTAAAAGAGAATACTAAAAGTTTAAAAGAAGAGGATAAGAGGAGTGAAGATGAATTAAAAGAAAATATCAATAGCTCTGTTGAAAACAACAGTAAAATTCCTATAGCTTTGGGAAATAAAATAGAGAAACATGGGAAAAGTGCCTCAATTCCTGGAGTTGATAATCTTTATAAAGAAGAGGATGGAGAGGTTATCATGGGATTAGAAGCTACTGTAAAAGTAAAGGGGACAGTAACAAGTACTGAAGAGTTTCAGATTCGAATAAAGAAGGAAGCACTATCAGGTATAAAATTGACCAGACTGATGGAAGATTGTATGTATCAAAACATACAAGAAGATTATAACAATTCCAAAAGAAATAAGGAAAGTCTGGAACAAAAGATTTGTCGTTCTGTGAAAAGATGGATAGAAAGTCTAAGAGAGGATAGCAAAAAGAGTGCAGAAAGTATAGTAGAAGGTAGTCAGATATTAGAAGATAATGCTGAAGCCTCTTTAGAAGATAGAGCAGGAGAGATGGGTGAATATGTTAGAATTGTAAAACGGAAAGGTAATCAGAGCTTACCAGTTTTAAAAGATAATCTGGATAGTCCGACCACTGATAATAAAGAAAATAATGTAAAGTTAGATACACTGATAGAGAATAGGCTCCAAGAAGTAGAAAGGCCAATAGTAGCCATAATACCAAATCTCCCACTAAAGAAAGTAAATGAGATGATGACCAGAGAGCAGATTGGGATAGATCATGAAGTGAAAAGAAGGAAACGAGAGTTGGAGGAAAAACTTCATGCATCCAATAAGATGATTGATTTAAGAGAGGCAATAAGGAAGATGAAACCAGTTATTTTAGAAAGAGAGCAAAAGTTTCAACAGTCTGTAGTTCTCAATCTAGTAACTAACCAGCATGTGTGGTTTCAAAAATCTGTCTTCTTAAATAGATTGGAGATACCTTATATATGGTATAGAGAGGCAATCTCTCTGAAAAATATAAATGACCAAATCTCTCTGAAAAATTCAACTGCTCTGGAGAAGTCAAACATAAATTATATCTGGTACAGAGAGTCAATCTCTCTGAAGAGTTTAAATGTCCATTATATATGGGACAGAGAATCTATCTCTCTGAAAAATGTAAATGCTCTGGAAAAGTTAAATGTGCCTTATATATGGTACAAAGAGTCAACCTTTCTAGAAAATTTAAAAATAAATTGTATATGGCCCAGAGAATCAACCTCTCTGGAAGATTTAAGGATGAATTATATATGGTACAAAGAGTCAACCTTTCTAGAAAATTTAAAAATAAATTATATGTGGCCCAGAGAATCAACCTCTCTGGAAGATTTAAGGATGAATTATATATGGTACAGGGAGTCAATATTTCTGGAAAGTTTAAAAATAAAGTATGTATGGTATAGAGAGTCAATCTCTCTGAAAAACTTCAAGGCATATTACATAGGGTACCAAGAGTCCATATTTCTAAATGGAGTTTGTAAGAGGAGGTTATATAAAATAAATCCTTCGGATATGTTTTATAAATATCCAGTCAAGATGAAAAATGGAAATATTAAAAATGGACTGGATGTACATGTGCAATTTTATGCAGACTGCCATATGATTTGAAAAGAAAAAGCCATTCCAAATTACCAAGAAAATAGAAGAGAATGCCTTATGCTTGCTGCTCTTGATGGGAACAAGGGAACCTATAATGCTAGGAGTTTGATCCCTTATACTTCAGCAGAATAGCTTGGCAAAGATCTCCAAATAAATTACTTTTAGGTTTTCTAGTGAAAAATATGATATTTACCAGTAGTTATAATTTTTTTTTTTTTTTGATTATTAGTATGTATTATTATTAGTGTATTTATTAGTTAGGATTTTTTTTTTTTAAATATAGTTAAAACAAAAGTGCTGATGATTTTATCCGAAGGGGGAGAAAGTTGTGCCATTACAATTTAGTCACTAGATAAATTTATAGTAATGTGCATGTAGAAAAGGTAAACCAAAAATCATCATCACAATTTTATATAACCATAAAGGAAGTTGTAGGGCATCCAAGTTTAAACCCTACAAGGACCAGTTCTAAAAGCTTTAAACAGAGAGAGTGGGTCAACAATTATATGCTTTATTTGTTTGTGTGTTGATAGAAAGTTAATATACACATTTAAACTATTTAATATTTAAATTTTCTGTTAAAAAGCAAAGTTATAATGCATACGTATAGGCAATGTATGTGTAAGCTATTTAATTGTTTTATATTTCAAATATTCAACATTTTAACTTTCTTTAAAACTAACCTATGCTTGATCAATTCTAATAGTTTATTCTATGCTTCTATTTTGCTTTTCTTTAATTGTAATTGGGATTTAAAAGTTACAGATTTAATTAAATAAATGGGTTATAATTAATAAGCTAGCAATTATATTATTTAATGTTAGTTTATGAATGATTTGAAAGAATGAAGGATGTGTGTACATTACATACAGAAATTTACATTTACTAAATATTGAAAGAAAAGGAAGGATTAAATCTGTCAAATTATTTTTTTTGTACAATTTTTTGTTAAAAGAGGAAATCTGTTTAATCAGATATCGATCTTTGTAGCAATTTTTTTTTTGTAAATAATTGTTTTTCACTTTGGGAGCTTATAATGGGTGAGAGCTCTAATTTTGAAATTGTCTTATCTTAAGATCTAAAGAAGGAAGCTCAAAGATTTGAAATGTTACCTGGATGTTAAAAAAAAAAAAAAAGAAAAGAAAGGAAATAAGGATTGAGTCTATTTTTTTTTAAACAAAAGTGTCTGGAAAAAGGATTAAACTTTTCAGTTGAAAAATAATTTAGTTGAAAATAAATTAGAGATCTAATTAAAACAAATTTGTCCAAAAATAGCAAGTGACGCTATCTCTGATTGGTTAAGTTAGCTAAAAATTGGATATAAAAAGCTGTCTGGAATTTTTTTTTTTTTTTGGTGATTATAATTCAGATTATTAGACTATTAAATTGAATGTTGAAAATATTAGAAATGGCTGGCTAGAAAAATTATATGTATGTCCCATTTGCCGGACCATCTGGGGGAAGCTGCACATCACATAGGAAAGAAAAGATGTTGTGTCTAAAATAATATTCTACACCTTTCAACTGACCAGAGAAATAAGATGTTTTTAATAGAAGGAAGAAAGCATTCACCTGCATTCGATAGAAGATGAATTAATCTACTGATAAATATTAATCATCAAGTTCAATTAATTGTTACAGCAACTGATTTCAAACTCAAGAAAATTTATAAATGTGAAAACAACCGCTGTATTTCATCCACTAAGAATTATGCTTGACAGGAAGAGAAGAAAAATTAATATAATGATTTCCAAATTATCCACTAAAGCAAATAACCTCAATAGAGTTATCATCATCAAGTAGTTATACACCTCAAGAAAGAGATTGTTCCCACGTAAAACGGAAATGGTAGCTGCAGAAATATAGACATTATACAAGACAAGTTTGAACTCTTGCAAATTTGCCATCAACAAAAGATCGGTAATATGATTTTTATATCTATTTTCTTTATGATATCAGTCTTAATAAACATTTTAGCAATAAAGTGGGATATTTTATTTAAAGAACTTTTAAAGACTATTCAGATCGATTAAAACAAGAATGTCTTACTAATAATAACTTTGAGCTTCATAAATGATCTTGAATGTATGAAAATTATTTGTTTATTAATTTTACAGTTATGAAAAATATTAATGTGTAAAACAATTTTTTTTATGGTGTTATGATTTTAGTTTTAACTAATATATTATTATTATTTTGGTTTTAAATAATATTTTGTTATTATGGGATAAAACATGCACATACATAATGATATTTTTATATGTGTATAATTGCGAGTGAATGTGAAATAATGAGTAGTATTAGAATATTAGATTAGTTTGTTTCAAGTTAAGTATAGCATTTCAGAGGTAGAAGAGAGGGGGGGAGATAATGATTTAAAACTCTTTTCTAAAACTTGCTCTTTCAATTCTACTAACATTTTTTTTTACATTCTATTTACATGTTAGATTTTTAAAGTATGTGTGCTAATGAGCAGATAATATTTTTTTTTCTTGAAATACTTTTCTCATGGAGTGAAAATCATGGTCAATGTGACGTCCAACTTAATACAAAATACATTTGAAGGGAAAGGGGGAAGAACTTAAAATTAATCTGAGGATTGTTATATAATCAATTATTATTATTATTATTATTCATGTCAATTTTCATATTTATCTAGAAATTTTTATGTATATGTTAGAAATATAGTAATAAATATTAGTTTGTTTTATTAAACGAGGCGTATATATTTCATTAAGTGTAGTCTTTGTTAAGTGTGATTATTCATCATCATCAATGGTTAAATATTAGTTGTTTAAGATATGATTAAATATGCTGAGATTAACAATAATTATGGATTTCTTTATAAAAATTAGTTTTATGTTTAGGCTTAGTCCTAGAGCTGTAGTTGAAACCCTTGTCATTAATGTTATCATTATCATCGTCATCAACGTTTTAATTAATGAGCTGTTTAACTGTTTAAAGGCCATAAATAAATATTGATTTTATAATATTTAGTGATTTCTTAGTATTATTATAACCACATCCCATCATCTATTTCATGCAAGGATGAGTGAATTGCCATCCTAAATTAGTTATATATAATCTGAGCTAGTGAACTTATAAAAATATTGAAACACATTTGTTATGTTAAGATCTGAGAAATGATTTATGTCTAGTATACTCCACTTTGGTTTATAGATGTTTTACTTTTACCTAAATATTAGTGCATATAGTGATATGGCTCAAAAAGCAAAATCTCCCATTTTATTAGAAATAAAGTACCAAAAAGGGGATTCAAACCCGGTACATGTGAAAGGTTATTAGATATAACCATGTCTAGATTCAGATAATCTAGTGGCGCCCTGCTAGACCATATTCACTTAGTATTTGTTTAAACATGCACTTAACATCAAACCAAGAAATGAAAGTGGATAAAACCTACAGTCTGTATACCTGAGTTATATTTTATTGAAATTACTAGTGTACTCACTTTACGTGATTTCCATATACCTGAGTTATAATACTTGTTATTAATAATTTGCTTATAATTCTTTCTTTTGAACCTTTACTTAATATCTTTTGAACTACATATTATTTCAACTCCCATTAATTTGTTACAATATATATATATATATAAACAAGCTTTTTTTATATATTATGATAAATGCAACTACAAGAGAAGGCATTCAAATCATTTTTATCTTAGATGCCTTAGCATGCTCTTAAGTTTACATATTGGTAAATACAAGCTATATATATATATATATATATATATATATATTATATATATATATATATATATATATATATAATTTTTGACTTCAGTTACAACTTTTTTAATTTTCTAATCATCAGTTTGTGCTCTTTTAATCAGTTTTCAATGGGGTGCTTAGTTTCATCAACATACATCCTACTACATTCTCATATTTAATAGATGCAGTTGTTTTTTAGGTAAGTTTAGATTTTTTAAAGATCAGCATTCCTTCAAGCAAGCTTGAAAAGCTGTTCTGATGTTATATTCACTGCAGATATTCTTTAGTTTGTCAGTATCCTTGATGTGTATGGATATACGGCTGCAATGTTTTTTTTTTTCTTTTAATATTTATTTTTGTTATGTATTTAATGTTTTCTTAATAACAGCTGATGGAAAAACATTTTTCATAAGACTTTATTCTATGTAAATCTTTTCTTTTTCCAAATCACTAGTTTCTGAACAAATATCTTTTCATCATAAGTGGATACACATTCAAAGTATTTTCCTGTGTCTGAGGATATTCTATAAGCTACAGCTTTGATTGTGCTTACAAGGGAGAATGGCAATTTCATTTTTGTTATGATTGTAATAAGTTAATTGAAGGGAGTATGTTAATTAATGTGTATATAAGATGTTTGTCATAATGCCTCACTATTATGGCAATACAATAAATACAACAGTATAGCAAAATCAGACTTTAGAGGTATATGCATTACTATTTATGGTGTGGTTTCAAGTTCTTCCATTTAAATATTGCTAATCAAGAATGACAATGGTGAGCCTGTAGCCATTCCATGATTTTTTTTGCAAGATTTTGATGTTGTATTGAAAGTAATTTGTTATTATGCATAATGTTAGTAGTTCCACTATGTTATACAATCAAATCAAAGAATGGCATATCATTATCACTTCTAATTAGCAATATTTTCATAGAAGAATTTGAAACTAGAAACATACCCCCTTCTATTAAATTCACAACAGAAAGAAAACAAGGACAAAATTTGGTATCCTTAGATGTCCCTGTGACAAGACTCCCTCGTGGCAAAATCAAAACTACAATTTACTGAAACTCATCCAATCAAACCAGAAAAACCAACACATGACATTGTACTATCACTATGAGCCAAAACAAAAGAATTTTATTGAAAACCAGTGATTTGGGAAAAGATCTATAGAGAAGTCTCATGAAAAATGATAATCCATCAGTTGTCATTAAAAAAACTTAAATAGACATTAAAAATAATCATAAAAAACAATTATTGGCACTGCAGAATATCCAAATATATCAGGAATAGCAAACAAGTTAAAGAAAGTTTGCAATCAAAATAATATCAGAATAGTTTTTCAAAATCATAGCAAACTATTCAAAACCTAAAGTTGAATTACTAAAAACCAAAAATTGCCCATATGAAATAACATGTAAATGTGGAAGTTCATTCTATTAAAAAGCAATCAAAAGAGCATAAGCAGATGATTAGGAAAGAAACAAAAACATTTACATGTAAAGTATCAAACCCATGTTGGATTAATGAACATATGTTCAATTAGAAAAAAGACAATAATATTGGACAGAGAAAAAAAGTGCAAAGAAGAAAATTCAAAGAACCTGTTCACCAGAGAAAGGCAAATAACCTTATATACCAACCTAGTATGATAATTCATAATGTTTGAAAGCCACTCATCAATCTTTTTATTAATAAAGAAGTAGGGAAATCAGAAATATCTTAGATATATATAAAATTTCTATTCACTATTGCCTTTGGTAGAATAATTTAATTGGTTAGAGGGTGACCTTAAATTCAATATTCATCAATCTAAAAGCCTATATACAATTCCCATGCTATTACTGTCACAATTTAACTCATTAATATCTCAAGAAGAGAATAATATTATTACTTGAAACACTGTGTTAGTATTTACTTAGGTGTAACAGATAAATGTATTTTAAAAAGTCAAATAAAATTTGAATTTTTCTAAAGACATTAGAAAATTAATAATAGATGATGAAAATAATCCAACATATAATTAAAACACAGAATTGTCTCAATGGCCCACCTGCCTGAAAGGAGATTTATTTTTTCCTTATCATTATAAAACATGTATATATTACTTAATTAAGCCATTCATTCTAAACATCAAAAACCTGCTTTATTTTCAATTGGATTGTCCCCAAATTTCATTATGAAAATTGAGATTTATAAATATAGAAAGTCAATTTCTCAAGGATGTCAAAATCAATTTGTTATAAATTCGAATAAAAATATCCAGAAATTGCTGATAAATTTATCAAGATGAAGAGAGGTTATTAAAAAAATTTACAAAAATGAATCTAAACATTTAGTAACACTTATATAAGTTTGGTGATCTGTAGAATTTCTATTTTTGTTATGATCTCAAAGTTTAATTGAAGTAATACTATTATGTTACATAAGTGAAAAAAGAATTGTTCATTTTGTGAACAAAGATTCATCATTTTCCTATCATTTGCGCTGCCCTTTGTTTCATATTATACATTTTCCAGGAAAGGCCATGAAAAGGCTGTTACTTATCCACTCCAACATATCATTTAATTTTTAATTAAAAACTTTTTTTTTAAATCTGGCAAATAAAAAATTTCTTATAGTAATTCCCCCCAAAAAGTCAAGTGTTAGTGGCCTAGCGGTTAGCATAGCTGCCTTCCAAGTAGCTGGCCCGCATTCGCTTCCCAGTCAACGCTTTGACATATAAAAAGAACCCCACACGATTATAAATAAAATATTATGATTAGGCGAATTATACCAATCGACATTTTTCAAAATAATGATCAGGGGAAAAATCATTTTTTAAGATTTATAATAAATTCATAAGCAAAATCAAGTTTCTTTATTATATAGATATTGGATGATTTTTATTTGAATTCTTCATTTTTATATATGTAGATAATTTTTTTTCATGTGTCAAAGCATCAGTGGGGAAGCGAACCCGGGACTACTGCTTGTAAGGCGGCTGTGCTAACCACTCGGCCAACAATGTACACGTTTTTTGCAAATGACTGAAAAATAATACCATTTAAAATATGATTTTATTTTAAATATGCCAACAATCCTCCCACAAAAACAGTTTTGAATAATTGTTTTATTGATATTATTTGGGAAGGGGGGATAATTAAAACATTTTTTTACATAATTATTTTTTACATTATAAAAATATTAAAAATAATTTTTAATAGTAAGTAATATTCACTTAAAAAAAAGAGAGAGAATACTAAATATCTCCAAATAAATAAATAGATTCAACCTTTTAAATAAATTGATTTTATAGTAAATAGCTCTTAAATTATTTGGAAAGTGTAATTATTATGATAAAAAACAATGAATTTTTATTATATTTAGAAAATAAAGTTATATGTGATGATTATATATCAAAAACTGGTATTCTAGGGCATGATACTAATGCAAACACCACATTAATATTTTTGTTTTATAAAACGAAAAATACATAGAAACAAAACTATCCACACAGTAGCACCCCCAGTGCAAGCCAGAGTAATCTATGGAAGCAAGAAGGTGTTATCACAAAATACCTATCTAGTGCCTACCTATCTAATGTTCCCAGACAGTTTATAGCTTGTGGCTTTCATCAGGTGATGAGTCTTGGATCTGAGAGCACTGCACCTAGTTCTTATGATCTAATGCAACACTCCAGCAGTCATTTTTACCTTATTAGCCAACTATAAAGCTTTGAGTCCAAAATAAAAACACAATAATGTTTTCAATTCAAGCTCATTTGCTTGTATAGTTGTATAGATCTGAAATAAGTTCAGCATCCATACTTTTCGATGTCTTTGGTTCTTTAATAACAACAATCACCATAATCCTATTGGGCAGGATTGGTTTTAAACCACTAAACATCACATAATCACAATTTCTTATGCTTACATACGCAGAGGCTAATCTCTCCATGCAGTAATACTACCAGTGCAATCCAGAGTAATCAATGGATACAAAAAGATGTGTGCATAAAATCCCTATCTAGTGCCTAGTCATTAATCTGGCTTGCTCTGGTGGCACTACAGTATGGAGAGTTAAGCCTCTGTGTAAACAGCTTGGGTAAGCATAAGAAATGGTAATCATGTGATGTTTAGTGGTTTAAAATGAAAAATAAGTGGAATATTTTAACTATGAGCAGTAGTGTAATCTTAGCAATAAGTATTTTTAACACATGCACACATATTTATACCAACTTAAATAAAAACAATCAACTAACAAGTTCTAAAACATTCTTTTAGTAAATAATGTTAGCATATTAATTAACACAAAAGTAATTTTTCATCAAACCAAATTAAGCGTGAATTGTAATCAAGCTTTTAAGAATATTACTCTAGATTGTAGTCTTACTTATAAGAAATTTCTCAACAAGAGGAGTACTTTGTATCCAGGAATAAGGAAATTCAAAAGTTTGCAAGTAATTGTAATGCAATCTCGCTATAAATAGCATGGAGAGGCCATTCATACTAATGATAAAATAGTCAAATTATAAATTTAAAAACAAGCATTTTCCATAAACTGGTTTAAGATCAGAAAATATTGTGTTTATCTCATCTACAAATGGGATACATCTGATGGTCTTTTCTATGAAGGATGTAAACTACCCCAAACCATAGCATATAATACCATCAGCTAAATGACATGTTATAATCACAGATGTATTTAAACTGTTTATGAAGCTATTTATGAGTCAGTAAAATTGTTCAATACCAAGTCAATAAAACATGGGGCTAATTAACCACCCCCAATTATTTACTGCTTTTATTATTTTTTACTTAATCCAAAGACGAATATTATTACTGCATAACTATTTAACTAATTTTAATATCTAAATTTCTTAGAAATAATAAATTTGCTTTAGTTAAAGCCTTACTATTATATTCTATTTTAAATGGCACCTCGCTGTTCATTACTATACTTCTTTCATGTTAACGCAAAAGTATGCAGCAGAAAGTAATTCAATAATCAAATAAAAATATAAAATAAAAATTATCACTTATATTAAGTTCTCTGGATTCTTTCTAATCTAATATTGATTAATTTATTATAGATAGCAAGAATAATGTTTAGATAATTAAAATATTGTTTTCAGTATGTAAAGCTTACTTTGTTTACAAACAAATAAACCCAATTGAATGTTTAAGGATATCATCTTCAAAGGTTACTAACCTGTTCTAAGATAAGAAATGGCCCTTATTTCCAGGAGGCTGTAAAGTCACCAACTAAGACAGTGGTTGGTGGCCAAAGGTGGAGGGTGCTAAGAATCCCCTGATTGTGGACTCAGGCTGTCATTTGATGACAACTTTTTATTTAGGTACTTACAACTTCAGATCACTTTCAAGTGAAGGAAGGTTTCAAAAATTAGAAGAACTGACTTATATTAAATAGGACATTATTGGACTTTGTGAAGTTAGAAGAAAAGGTGAAAAAGCAATTGACTTAAAAAGTGGACATGTACTCTGCTATAAAGGCACAAATATTGGAAATACAAGTGGAGTAGGATTCACTATAAATAAAAAATGGAAAAATAACATTGTGGAGATTGATGGTGTTTTGGACAGAGTGGCAAGATTAGTTTTATAACTTAATAGCAGATACCAAATGCAGATAATTCAGTTTTATGCCCCAACAAGTTCTCATAGTGATGAAGTAGTAGGAAATTTTTATATGGATGTACAAAAGGCTTTTGATCAGTGTAAACAACATTTTAAAATTGTTATGGGAGACTTTAATGCTAGAATTGGTAAACAAATGAAGGATGAAAATGCTGTAGGTAATTTTGGTTATGGTAATAAAAATGAGAGAGGACATAGACTTGTAGAGTTTGCAGAAAAAGAAAAACTTTATATTATGAATTATTATTTTGAGAAAAATGTTAAAAGGAAATGAACATGGAAGCATCCAAATGAAGGTACAGCAGAATTGGATTATATTTTGACTAACAGAAAATACATATTTCAAGATTGTAATGTTCTTAATAAATTTAGCAGAGGAAGTGATCATCGATTAGTAAGATGTGAAATACATGTTAATGCAAAACTAGAGAGACAAAAATTATTAAGAATAACAATATTTACAGTTGATATTCCTAATTTTCAGATATTCTAATGAATTTAAATTAGAACTTACAAATAGATTTCAAGTATTAGTAGATTTTGAACATGATTCAGATTTGAATGAAATTAATATTAAAATAACTGATACACTTTTAAAAACTGCAACAAAGACAGCTGGTACAAAAAAGCAGCAATTGACCAGTAAAATTTCTACTTAGACTAGAAAATTTATGAAGAAAAGAAGGAATATGAGGGTATACAACAATGATGCATTAAAAAAGATTGAATATCTCAAATTTTGTAAAATGGTGTAAAAAAGAGTTGAAAATGATATAAGAAAGTATAATTGTGAACTAGCTAGGAAAGCTGTAGAAGAAAATAAAAGTCTAAAGAGTGTAAAACAATATTTTGGTATAGGAAATTTATATCTGCAACAAAAAAAAGATGGCATTATTACTAAAAAGCGAGATGACATCATGAAATGTGTAGAAGACTTCTATCAAGAATTATATAGTAATAAAGAACAGGTACCTCCTACATCTATTATATCTTCTGAATTGCCCAGAATTTTGAATGAGGAAGTGAGACATGCAATTAAATTCATGAAGAAAGGGAAGGCTCCGGGTAATGATGGAATTATAATTGATATATTAAAAGAAGCACGTGAAGAAATAGAAATTTTTTTTATCAAAGTTATATTCCAAATGTCTAAATGATAAAGATGTACCAAATGATTGGAAGAATGCAGTATTAATATTAATATTTAAAAAAGGTGATAAAGAAGATATTAGAAATTACAGACCTATCAGTCTTTTATCAGTTTTATACAAAATTTTTACTAAGATAATTACAACTCATCTACAGAGAACACTGGACTTCCACCAACTAAGAGAACAAGCAGGATTTAAAAGTGGTTTTAGTACAGTAGATAATATCCAGGCATTGAGAGAAGTTATAGAAAGGACAAATGAATATAAGTTGCTATTATGCTTTGGATTTGTAGATTATGAAAAGGCATTTGATTCTATAAACATTTCTTCAGTGATTAAAGTATTGGATCATCAAGGTATAGATCCAGAATATTGTCATATTTTAAAGAACATTTATAAAAATGCAACAGCAACAATTAGATTACATAATGGTAGTAGAAAAATCAACATTGAGAAGGGTGTAAGACAGGGTGACTCCATATCTCCAAAACTTTTTACAGCAGTGCTGCAAGAAGTATTTTGTGGATTAAAATGGGAAGCTAAAGGGGTGAAAGTAAATGGAGATTATTTAAGTCATTTAGATTTTGCAGATGATGTAGTTGTTTTTGCAAATAATGCTTTAGAGTTACAGGAAATGTTGCAGGAGTTATCAGATGAAAGTAGGAAAGCAGGACTAAAGGTAAATGTTAAAAAGACTAAAGTAATGTTTAATAGATTTTCTCAAAATATGAAAATAAAGATTGATTATGATGAATTAGAAGAAGTTAACAGTTACAAATACCTTGGTCAGATTATTAATACAGATGGAAACATAATGGATGAAATTAATCATAGAATTAAACTTGGTTGAAGTGCTTTTGGTAGAAATAACTTGATACTAGAAGAAAATATGCCTATGTGTTTGAAAAGGAAGGTTTTTAATAAATATGTTTTTCCAGTTCTTACTTATGGATCTGAGACTTGGACACTTAATAGAAGAGCAATACAGAGAATTCAAACAACTCAAAGAAGTATGGAGAGATGTATGTTAGGAGTAACAAGAAGAGATCAAAAATGCAATGTATGGGTAAGAGAACAAACAGGTGTTACTGACCTCATTGAAAAAATTAAAAGATTGAAGTGGAGTTGGGCTGGACATATTGCTCAACGAGATGATAATAAATGGACAATTGAAATTTTAAACGGGATTCCAAGAGATTGTAAAAGACCCAGAAAGAGACCACATGTGAGATGGATGAATGAAATAAGAAAGTGTGCAAGGGTGATATGGAGAAGAGAAGCTAAAGATCGGAAAAATGGATTGAACTTGGAGAGACCTTCATCCTGCAGTGTATTGATAATGGTTGATGATGATGATGAAGATAAAAAACTTTTTGATATTTAATTCATTTATAATTCCCAGCTTTTTGACTCATTTTTTCCATCCTTTATGCCATATACTGTTATTATAGAATACTTACATTTGCTTCTGTTTAAAAATTCAAGTAATCAATTTTCTCTGGATCAATTTCATTTCAGACTATTAATTGTCTGAATGATGTCAGTGATAAAAACAATTTGTTTCTTCTCTAAAGTAAAGAATATGCTAACCATTCTAACAAGCTTTAAAATCTCTATCTAGAAATTATCCCCAGTCCCAGACCAGTTTCTAGCTATTGACTTACCTTAATGAGGCATTAGGATATTTCATACACTAGATCCTAGTTCCTCACTGAGGAAAGTCAATAGCTAGAAACTGGTCTGGGGCTAAGAATAATTTCTAGATAGAGATTTTAAATGCTTTCTCTTATGGCATTTATCAGCTTGTTAGAGTTATTATCATGCTCTTTATTTTAGTTTATAATTACAAGCTTATCAAATTAAGTCACATGATACCTGACTTTGTTTCTTCTCTTGGTTATACATTTTGCTTTCAAGCTTCCCTTTTTAATCTCAATATACATATCTCTTATTTCAATGTGCAATCTGCATTACTTTTAAGTATTCACAGTTCAGAACCATATGTCAAATTCAGTAAAAAAAATTATTAAAACCCTTCCTTTGCAATAACATAAGCATACTTCTTTTTATTATTCTAGTATTTCTATAAAAAAAAACACTTCTCCAACTTTAATTATATTATTAATTTCACTTATTATGTTTTCATTTATATTAATAATTTGATCAAAGTACTCAAAGTGGTTAACTTCTAAATCATTTAGATTAATTTTTTAAAAAGCTAATTAATTTCACTTTAGTTTTTTCAATATGTATCTTTAGATTTAATTTACTACTCTTATCTGACAGTTCTCGAATATTTCCTGCTGCTTTAAAATACTATTAGTAAACAAAAAAAAAAAGCCAAATTATTTGCAAAATTTAATGATTGATATGATCTTCATTTAATATTACCTTCTTTTTAATTCACTTTAATCAATCAAATATTTTCCATAAAATTGTCATAAATTACTTTTGAGATATATAATCACCTGCCATACATCCATATCAATAGTAATCTTAATGCTACCATATATTACAATAAAAAGATATTGCATTTTTGACAAAATAATGTCAGGAATTTTACAATGCTCTGAATTTAATATGTCAGGATATTCTATAGCAAAAGTCTTAGTAACATCAATGGTTTTTGAACTTAATCTATCTTTTATTTCTTTCATTATTCATTTGTAATTCAATTGATAGGGAAAGTCCGCTATACAGAAAAGATTATAAAATTATATCTCCTTTACAGATAAAAATAATAATAAGGATTACTAGAAATTCATTAGGAGATAGAACTTTAAAGAAGCAAGTCCAAGATGGGAACTAATTTTTACCAAAAGCAAAAATTTAATAATGAAAAAATTGATGTGATTAAAAAAAATTTAATTAGTATAACTTAATTCCTTTGTGTAATGAAATTAAAATCAATCAAATGCCATATTTTTCCAATTGCTATTGAAACTGCTAACATATGAATGCTCAAAAAGACAGAAAAAAGGGCAAAAATGAATGCTTTTGAAATAAGATACTCTCAGTCAATTCTATATCCATTTTAGATAAACTTAAATGCATCAGAAGATAGTCTGTGTTGATTATATATATAATATCATGTTTCAGACATAGTAAAGAATCAATACAATAGAAAATTTTATCTTTAAGAAAAAGATGGAAGATTTTTAAATACTTTGTTGAACAGATAACAGTATGCAAATCAGTTTCCATAATTTTCAGATAATATTAGTTATGTTCCAAAATTGGGAAGTGTATAGGATAGGAGTGGGTAAGACATCGACTGCAATGTCTCTGGAAGTCAACCACAAAACTGACATGAATGTTGACAAATTATAGTAATAAATTCAGAGCTGATTTGAATATAAAAAAAAGTAAAAATTCAAAATTATTCTAATTTAAAAATAGTTTAAACTTCAAAGAACACCTGTTGTTATTGTCAATCTCAAAAATAAACCCAGGTTGAAAGAAACTGAAAAGAATTACATTATTTTTGTGTAATGCTAGAGCTAAAATTCTTAAAATATTTCATTGCCATTTTCCTGAGGAGAAATGAAAATAACTTGTCCTGGAGAAACATGGATTTAATGAACTGATTTTAAAACAAAAAAGTTGTGAACTTTTTAAAACAGTTCATATAATAATTTAATAATTGTAATTTAACCTTTACCTCATTCAAATTACCTATTTGCAGAGTGAATTAAAGTTCTAAATTTTTAATTGCTCAATTACAGAATCAGGACTAAAAATATATTTAATCTTTTAAAATTATACTCATTTTAGTTTAGTTTCTAAAAAGCAAATTGATAATTTGCAAATTATTAAAGTAAATGAAAGTTTTTTCAAAATAATCTATAGTGGACAACATAAAATGTACTTTTTGTAATCTATTACAAAATGCAGCCTACATCATTGATTTATTTGTCAATTTTGTTTCATCTAAAAGTAAATAATTTTTACTAAAATCTGAACCATTTTTCAAAAATAATTATATTTTCACCCATATTTTATGAAAATAATAAATATGTAAAAAATTATTCTAAAACATACATTTTTATTTTGAAAATCAAAACAGAGAACTTTGAACTGTCAAAATCATTGACAAGTGCTCCCTTGTGTAGAGAATGAGAAACAAATGATCAGCTTCTTGGAAGGCAGGCCTTATGTCACTGTTATAACTAAATTGAAATATGACTGAATTTTTAGTTCTAAAACAATTATAAAGAGGGTAACATTATATTCTACATTTTTCATGATAAAATTATCGTAAAATTGGCAAAATAACATAAAAATTAGCAGTCTGAGAGTGAGTTAAAACTGCATACAAGTATTTTCATGGAGAACAGTCCATTAATAAATATTTTATAATGTGAAATGGACAAATTGTAATACTAGAGGGAACTGAGGTAGTTTAATGGTAGTCATATAAAATGTCTTCTACAGTTCATATCTTATTTTAAAAAATCAGTTTCTATCTCCTAAAAATGTCATCAATATTTCTGAGTATCGAAAAAGCCCTTATAAAAAACAAAACACCAATTTGTAAGCATATACTAAAAAAAACGGACTTTGAACCATTATTTTTTCCCATTCCAGTTTTCATTCCGACAAAAATTACATTTTTTTTGGGTTTCCAGTGTGAAGCCCTGAAAAAAATGTAGTCACCCTCATGTATACTTTCACCAAAGAGTTTCCCCCAATACCAAAAAGTTTGGCCACTCTGGTGTAGGACAATGGATTGTTTCACCTGATATCATTATATTCTCTGAGGGTTTCAGAGAGATAATGATTATGTCATTCACTTAGTAAGATAATAATTATGTGGTTCATTTAGGTTGAAATAAAAATTACTATATGGTTAAAAATAAATCATGGCCCTTATTCTCATGAGACTGTAAAGTCAACAGCCAAGGTAGAGGTTGGTGGCTGAAGGTGGAGAGTGCTAAGAATATCCTGATTATGAACCCAGGCTGCCATTTGATAATGACTTTTTATTTAGGTATGTACAACTGCAGATCACTTTCAAGTGAAGGAAAATTGCAAAAACTGAAAAAACTGCTATATATTAAATGAGACATTATTGAACTTTGTGAAGTTAGAAGGCAAGGTGAAGAAATAACTGGTTAAAAAGTGGGCATGTACTCTATTACAAAGACACAATTATTGGAAGCACAAGTGGAGTAGGATTCATTATAAATAAAAAGTATAAGAACAACATTATGGAGATTGATGGTATATCTGATAGAGTGGCAAGATTAGTTATTCAACTTAATAGAAGATACCAAATGCAGATAATTCAGGTTTATGCCCCAACAAGTTCTCATAGTGATAAAGTAGTAACAGATTTTTATATGGATGTACAAAAAGGCTTTTGATCAGACTAAATAACATTTTAAAATTCTTATGAGAGATTTTAATGATAGAATTGATAAACAAATGAAAGATGAAAATGCTGTAGGTAAATTTCATTATGGTAATAGAAATGAGAGAGGACATAGACTTGTGGAGTTTGCAGAAAAAGAAAAACTTTTATATTATGAATTCCTTTTTTGAGAAAAATGTTAAAAGGAAATGGACATAGAAATATCCAAAATAAAGGTACAACAGAAATTGGATTATATTTTGACTAACAGAAAATACATATTTCAAGATTGTAATGTTCTTAATAAATTCAACACAGGAAGTGATCATCGATTGGTAAGATGTAAGATATGTGTTAATGCAAAGCTAGAGAGACAAAAATTACTAAGAAAAACAATATTTACAGTTGATATCCCTAATCTTCAGAAACATTCTAATGAATTTAAATTAGAACTTGCAAATCTGTTTTAGGTATTAGTAGATTTTGAATATGATTCAGATTTGAAAAAAATTAATAAGAAAATAACTGATACACTTTTAAAAACTGCCACAAATATTGCTGGTAGAACAAAATCATAATTGACCAATAAAATTTATAGTGAGACTAGAGAATTAATTAAGAAAAGAAGGAATATGAAGATATATAAAAACAATGGATTAAAAAGGATTGAATATCTTGAATTTTGTAAAATGGTAAGAAAAAGAATTGATAATGATATAAAAAAATATAATTGTGAAGTAGCAAGAAAGGCTACAGAAGAGAATAAAAGTGTCAAGAGTGTAAAACAACATTATGGTATTGACAAGAAACTTATATCTGCAATAAGAAAAAAGATGGAACTATTACTAAAAAGATGGATGACATCATGATATGGGTAGAGGAGTTCTATCAAGAATCATATAGTAATAAAGAACAAATACCTCCTACATCTATTATATCTTCTGAATTGCCCAGAATGTTAAATGAAGAATTGAGACATGCAATTAAATCTATGAAGAAAGGAAAAACTCCTGGTAATGATGGAATTATAATTGGTAGATTAGAAAGAATTTTGGCAAAGTTATATACAAAATGTCTAAATGATAAAGATGTACCAAATGATTAGAAGAATACAGTATTAATATTAAAATTTTAAAAAGATGATATTATAAATTACAGACCTATCAGCCTTTTATCAGTTTTATACAAAATTTTTACCAAGATAATTACAACTCATCTACAGAGAACATTGGATTTCAACCAACCAAGAGAACATGCTGGATTTAAAAGTGGTTTTAGTACAGTAGATCATGCAGAAAGGACCAATGAATATGAGTTGCCATTATGCTTTGGATTTGTAGATTACCAAGAGGCATTCGATTCTATAAAAATTTCTTCAGTGATTAAATCATTGGATCATCAAGGTATAGACCAAGGATATTGTCATATTCTGAAGAATATTTATAAAAATGCAACAGCAACATTTAGATTGCATAATAATACTAAAAAGATTAACATTGAGAAGGGTGTAAGATAAGGTGACTCCATATCTCCAAAACTTTTTACAGCAGTGCTGCAAAAAGTATTTTGTGATTTAAAATAGGAAACTAAAGAAGTAAAAATAATTGGAGATTATTTAAGTCATTTGGATTTTCAGATGATGTAATTATTTTTGCAAACAATACTTTAGATATTCATGAAATGTTAAAAAGACTAAATTAATGTTCAATGGATTTTCTCAAAAAATGAAAATAAAGACTGATTATGATGAGTTAGAAGAAGTTAACCACTATAAATACCTTGGTAAGATTATTACTACAGATAGAAACATAATGGATGAAATTAATTATCGAATTAAACTTGGTTGGAGTACTTTTGGTAAAAATAATTTAATACTAAAAGGAAATATGCCTGGGTTTGAAAAGGAAGGTTTTTAATAAATGTGTTTTACCAGTTCTTACTTATGGATCTGAGACTTGGACACTTAATAGAAGAGCAATTCAAAAACTTCAGAGCATTCAAAGAATTATGGCAAGATGCAAGTTATGAGTAGCAAGGAGAGATTGAAAATGTAATATATGGGTAAGAGAACAGACAGGTATTACTGACATTGTTGAAAGAATTAAGACTCAAGTAGAGTTGGGCTGGACATATTTCTAGAAGAGATGATAATAGATAGATAATTGAAATCTTAAACTGGATTCCAAAAGATTGTAAAAGAACCAGAAAAAGACCACATGTAGATGGCTGGATAAAATAAGAAAGTGTGAAAGGGTGATTTGGAGGAGAGAGGCTAGAAATTGGAGATGGATTGAACTTGGAAAGACCTTCATACTGCAAGAGATTGATAATGGTTGACAATGATAATGATGATGATGATATGGTTCATGGCAATTCACTATATTATTCATGTTTTTACAAATCCTATTCCTTCCAAAGCTTTCTTTGCCATATTATAGTTATATTTCTCATGATATCATTGTCTCTTTTCAGTACAATTTTACAACATTCCAGATACTGAATTGTTTTAGATGGAATGATTTAAATTATACAGTATTTTCTTATGCCTTCTTTCTTGATTTCATGCATTGACTCAGTAAGAATTAAAATGGATAATTGTTATTTTTTTCATTCTTGTTATCTATATAAGTGTTTTTAATATAGTTGCTTTTATCTTTATACTAATCTCATCATCCTATAAGTCTTATAGTATTTCAAAAAGACATGTATATTCTAGATTAACAACATTAGACTCTTTTGAAAAGTTATATTAATTATAAACATGGTCTTTCTTAATGATACTTTAACTTTATAATATATATTTACAACTCATTAAGCAAGACCTACTTTCTGTTTTTGAATCTGTTAAGAATAATTCAGAATTAAAATACATATTTAATATCAATTTCCTCTTTGAAAGGTCTTTAAATAAAAAAACAAGACCAATACACTGGTTTTTTTTTTCTCAGAAATTTCAAAAGCTTATGTCACATCCTATTATTGTTTTCATGTACTAATTTTTTTCACTCCATTTGCCCACTTTCAAATGCCTTTCAATTAATTCTAAAATCAAAATGGTTCATGCCAATTTTAAAATGTCGTCCAATTTCTTCAAAAACTTTTATATACATATAATCTTCACTATATCATCAAATTGAAAACTTAAGTTGTAATTTGTATCATATACATTATATTTAATATGCAATCATGTTACTTCTTTTGATAACAATCAATCTCCAAAATGTATATTGTTATAGTAAAGTGCATATCCATTTTTAGAAGAAATTGTGTTTCCATCTTTTTCTAACTTCTATAAATCATATAATGTTATTTTTAATTTTATTACATTGTACCTCAAATTTGAACAATATTCTTTCATTTAAAAATAATCTGTAGTTGAAGGAAGCCAAATAAATATGTCTGAATGGCATTCTATGTCAAAAACTTGGTGATTCTTAATATTCTCTGCCATTAACTGATGATTGTAAAGCTTCCAGAAATTAGCCTCCATGATTATATCTTTCTTTTAATGTGATAAATAAAAATATACAAATAAATTTTAGAACTCACACACAACAATATTGGCATCAACAAGAGTTTGAGCATTCCATCATCAGATTTTTAATGATATGGATGGCTGAAGAGTTGGAGGATGGAAAAGATTGAAGTCTTTCTATTAAAGTTTGAGGATTTGCTATCTTAATATAAACCGAGCACTGTGGGAGAAAATAATTCGAACAAACTGATGACTGCTGGTTCAACACAAAATACTATATTGGAGATCATTTATCTTTTTCACATGAGTATGGTCATGTGTCCCGGTTATATGAAATGGACTGAATAGCTGAAGAAAGTTTGAAAGTCTGAGTTCAAATCCCCTTTAATTACATCTTAAAGTTTGGTATTTACAATATACTAGTATTGATTTATAACTCACACACTCATATTCTGAACTAAAAAAAAAAATCAAATAATGAGTCAGTTCCAAATTAGCAGCCTTCTGATATGGAAGATTATATATTTTCATGATTTTAAACACAGATATTAAAATCAAAAATAAATCATTAAGGTTTATGCATATTGAAGAGAAGAATGTTTTTGTTTACTCTATGAACAAATTATATGGGTAGAATGACTACAGTAATAAAAAATATACGCAGACGGCATAATAGATTTGCAAAGTTTGATTTCTTAAAAGCAAATTACTTGTTGAATCTAGTCTCTGAAATCTATTTTGTATATTATAAATTTTCAAATCAAATCAATAATAAATAAAAAGAAACTAAAAATAAAACTTACTTTGATTTGTCAACTGAGATACTCATTAGATTTTAGATTTTTAAAAAAATCGATATCCTATTTTTTCTTATTCTTTAAAATGCTTGTTTAGATATTATTATTAATTAATATGTCAAAATTAGACTTAAAGGATTACTTAAAAACTACTAATTCTATAAACACACTGACTATGATAATGCCTTAAAACTCACAAAATAGGTAATAAAAATGTATTCTTTTTTTTTCATGTGTCAAAGCATCAGCAGGGAAGCGAACCCGGGACAACCGCTTATAAGGTAGCTGTGTTGACCACTCGACCAACAACGCTTAAGATGTATTCACTTATTTATAGATAATTTTTTATCAAATGCCATATCATAAAAAATATTATAGAAAATTTGCTGAGAAATTCAAGTAATATTAAAAATATTTAGACAAATTATTGGCCTTAAATACTCTTAGATTTAAAAATAATTTTATTTTTGACTAATCTACAATCAAAAGTATTAACTCAATTTTGGTTGAAGGTAGGTTACAAGTTTTCAGTGAATTGGAAAAATGAATGTCAATATTTACATTTCAGTAGTCATTATATACTAAAGCAAATGAAATGAAAAATAAAACATGAGTAAATGTCCTGAGGTATAAAAAAAGTTTTTAATTAAACTGCCTATTTTTTAACTTACAGTTGTAAAACTTGACTGTAAATTTAAAAAATAAAATGATCACTATATATATATATATATATTGTAACTAAATAAATATGTGGGTCATGCTGTATCCTGAGTCATACCCTAATTATGGATCCCCATTTGTAAGAGAATAAAAATAAGAAACTAAACTAAATTGAATATCAATCAATGAATAACAATCTAACATTTAAGTTAATAAAACAATGATAATAATCTTTGTTATATCCTCATAGATTCCAATAGCACTTAGAACTGATAGAAAACAAATAAAACATTACTTCAAACTATCCTACAGTATAAGCATTATTTGCAGTAACTTAACTATAAAGATATAAAATTAAATATCACTATCTTATAAATAACAGTATATGCCTTTTACATAAATCTCTTATAATAAAATAAAAATAATGACAAAGAATTACACAGAGAAACATTAAAATTCCTTACAAATTCAACACACAATTTATACTACTACAAACTTGGATTAAATGTTGAACATTATTTCTATTTATATTTAAACAAAATGATAAATAAATGGATGAAATAATTATCTTAATATGGCTACAAGTTTACAATATCAATGATATCTAACAAAATATATAACTCAATAATTGATTTCTAATTACAAATAAATAAATATCAATAGGTCAATTATAATCAACTAACCCAACATATCTTTCCATTTTCACCAACTTAATATATTATAAAATAAAATAACCTTAAGTTTTTCATTATTCAATTATAACAATATATAAATAAATAATAGATTCCTATTTGATGCTTATTCCACCAATTGGCAAATCATATCCAATTACTCTTCTGTTTATTTCATCCAAATACCATTAACCCAGGGGTGGGCAAATAGTGGCCCGGTGGCCACATGTGGCCCACTAAGAGTTTTTATGTCACCCACCAAGACAATCAGAAAAATCCACCTTGAACTGAGATTTCCTTCCCGTGCACGACCGAAGATTCCTCTCTTATTTTCCACTAGGATGGCCACACCAATACACATGCACAGTGTAGATACAATGTGCAGTACTTTTCCAGTTGATCTGGTTAATTTCAATTTTGTCTTTGCATTAGCAAATATATACATTTCCAACTTTAGTGAAACCATGAACTCTCCGAAAAAATGTAAAATCGGTGATGAATGTCATGTGTTTAATGAAGAATAGACAAACAAATATTTCTTTGGTAATACAGACAATAAAGCAGTATGTTTATTGTGTCATGAAAAAAAGATGCGGCCCTCCGCTAACCTTCACTTCCACAAAGTGGCCCCCAATGCAGCCCTCCGCCAACCTCTGTGGCCCCCGAACCAAAACAATTGCCCACTCCTGCATTAACCAATAAATTTATATTATAAAATTGAATAACAACCAAGCAAGTTTATTTCTTTTTAAATTAATTCAAAATTTATTAACAAATTGATATAAATTAAAATCAAAAATATATATTTGGCAAATAAACATTTAAAATATAAGCATATGATCTGATTATGTTTTAAGCAATAGGTTTTCAATTGATATTAACTTATATTTAAATAAGTGATTGCACATCAATCTCCACTAACAGGATAGTAAATACAAACACATATATTTATGTAACAAAAAAATGTTGTAGAACATTTATACTCTTCAAAATATAAAAGAGTTCAAGATATAACTACTTCCTATATGTCATATAAAAATATATTTAATTGAATTATATATATAATTTATTTATTATTCTGCATTCATAACAGGTTATATTCACCTGTTTAGGAGATTTATTTAAACTTCTTTATATGAATAATTTCAATGTATGTGGTGAAGTTGTGTTCTTTTGTATCTACATAAATATATTGGACCATAAATAAAGGTGGGATTCCATCTTTATTGTTAAAATGAGGTTGCCTTGACAACAGTTTGAGCTTGTTGATTATTATCTATATTGGAATTGTCTATGTGTTGACTGTTTTCTAATGGTTATAAATATATATAATATATTTTGCAGATTTATCCATGTAAAATATGATTTTTTATATCTGCAATCTGTGAAAACATTCATATGAATATATATATAAATGAATCTACTTATTTTTTAATATAAATTTAAGAGAATAAAATAAAATGAATATTTATTACAATATAATCTTTTTGAACTCCTAATATAAGTGACATACCTGAAGTTAATTTATAATCACTAAATATAAAAAAATGAATATTTTAAATTAAAATAATAATTACTATGCTGCAATATATAAATTCAAACTTAGGAAAACATAACTATATTACATTTAAATATGTAAATAGATAAATACTTAACAAAATTATATTATTGTTTATATCTTATAAGCTTAAGAAAATTGGGTCATGTGATCTATGACTCTTATTTTGACTAAAATAAAGTTAGTTTGTTAATTCATTAAAAATAGCTTCTAGTTGTTAATTTCTAATGTTCTTACATAAATATCTATATAGTCACAATATTACAATAGTTTTTTATTTATTTAATTGAAAATAAACAATTGCACATGTTCACTCAATCAACCTAATTGATAATCATGCAATTATTATCCTGTTGATCTGAATTAGTTAACATCAAAATAGTGAGAAAGGGGTTTGAATCCATCCTATAAATGTTCATCATTATAAAGGTCACACCCTAAACTATCATAACGATAGACCTATTATAAGTAAAATTTCATACAGTAACCAAGAATGGACTTTCTCTTTGATTTGAACTGATTTTATGGGAATGATGGTCAAGAAATATAGCTGGTATTAGGCTTAAAAATTAACAAATTTAACAAAGACCTAGTTTGAGCATCATAATCAGTTAGATTGCTCATACTAAATATACCAGCTTGATCAATACTAACAACCATTAACCCTAACATGTAAAATCCGTATACATTACAGCAAGTAAACAAAAAGAGGTTATGGAGTTTCTGTTATAATATATACAATAGTAATAAATATAATAAATATATATCCAAAATAATTATAAAAACTGAATACCAATACTTTCATTTTGCTTACAATCATAAAATTGCAAAAGTGTTTGTTTTAAATTTTGCTAAATATACTGATATATTGATACCAAACATAATTAGACTAATAAATAACTCTGATAATAAGGTTGGAAATAATCAAAAGAATACTGTAATTTATAAAACAACAAAAAATATAGTAGATATATACATACATCAGAAATTTGGAAACTTATAATGCTCACACTAAAAAAACAAAAGTTAAAAAGGGTAAATAGAATTAATTAATATTTTCTATACTGCACACACTTCATCTTGTGTGCTTTATAATAACATCTAATACAAATTTTGATTTGATAACATTCAAATTTTAGACAAAAAAGAAAAAAATGATTAGAGGGAAATATTAAAGAAGCAATATTTATTAGATCAAACATTTAACCAAGAAATTTCCAAGTATCAAATTTAAATGCTTAGTAGTGTGTTTGAAGAAATTGGTGACAAATTTACAACTCAGACCAACAATCCTAAGATAGACTATGAATATGGGATCTAAAGGTTACCCAAAGCGCTCAGCCGTATAATTTTCTTGGGATTGACCTTCATTTGTTTGCGTAACTTGCAATTTGCAACTTACTACTTGAAGATGAAGTATAAACAGGAATCTTATTTCAATATCACAAATGTAAGTAGAGGAATTTAAACTTAGGATTTTTAAGTCTACATTCGTCCTCCACTCTATCTCCAGTAACCAATACACAGGACCACATACATGAAAAAAAAAAAGATCTCCAATATAGTTTAATAACCTATTTTCTATTGAAATGTTCATCTTATTAAATACGTGCTTGTTATATTTGATTTTTAATTTTTGATAGATGTTAGTTTTAAAAACGTCATAATATATATAAAGCTAAATATTCTAAAATTATCCTACAAAAATATTGATTTTACTACATATATTTATAATTATTTCATTTCTTTTATTAATTAAAGATGATCTCTTAAAAGTTGTCAAAACACTCTTTTAAATAAAAATTATTATGCCAAGTATGTTTGGCTGTTTAAGAAAATGTTATTAGTTTAAAGTGAAACTTATATAAAATATGTTGAATGCCGCAAGTATAGCAAATAATTTCTAATTGGGATCAATTATTAGCGCTTAATTTATTATTTTCAGTCACAAAATACTCTTAGAGACAAAAAAGTTAATTATACATTCAAACATAGAAACAAATAATTATATGCATATTTGAGTATTTTTTATGAACAAAATTTCAAATTTATACAAGTTAACTTTTTTTACAATTTTAAAATATACTCTTTTTTTCTTCTTTTCAAACTGTGATAATTTAGTTTAACACTCTTCTTTTTAATCTTTTTTTTTTTTCATTTTTTGTTAAATCTTCTCTCTCTTTTTTTTAAAAAGTATATCCTAAAGGCTTTTATAAATCTGAAAAATAAAATAAAGAGATTTATATAAAATATAAGGCTTCTTTAAAATGAATTGCAGGCGTATTTATGACAAAATTTATTACAAAAAAAAAATCATAACTGTAAACACTTATTTATGTTTACATGTTTATCTAATATTTCACGAATAAAAATGATTGTTTACAGTTTTTTTTATGAACAGATAGATCCATTCATTTAAATCAATTTGAAAGTACAGTCAGAATTGGTAGTCAAAGAGTTGTCAGCCGTATCAATGAACTTTCTTGTTATCAAATAGTTAAGTGTATACAAGTAGTGAGTTAGTAAGAGTTTCACATATCAATGATGATCTATAGCGTTATAATATTTTTCAAATAGACAAAATAATAATGGTAAACAATTTTTTTTAAATAAAAGGCATATGGTTTTTTTTTGCTCGGGAGTTCATAAGAAATCCGAGCGCAAGACCTGCGAGCGATAAAATCGATCCGTGGATTTCCCGATCCCAAGTCGGACACCATTCTGCTGCGCCTGGATGCTCTACCGCTGCGCCAAAAGGCGCCGAGTGGTGTATAAATAATATCAAAGAATGAAAGCAAAAGGCATATACTTTATATATAATAACTAGTATGTTTGACATAATTTTTATTTATAACTTTTTACTTGTTTTGGTATTTTTAAATTTAGAATTGTTAGAATATTTTATTTGCTAAACGGGTAAGTAGTTAATCTATTGAATTTTAAAAAAAAAAGCCAAGATATAATTAAGCCGAAGCTAATATTAAGAAAACAGCAAAGTAAAAACAAAATCTTTTTTTTTTTTAATTTTACAACGGAAGAAAAATATTAAACAAAGAAATAACAGACGTTTTACCAAAAAAAATAAGTTTAAAATAATCCAGGAAAACATAGAGAACCAAGAGAAATGGAAAGTGGCAGCTGAAAGCCAGTTTATACCTACATCAATCTGAAATTATTCAGTGATTCATCTAGAATCCTGCTGAGATAAAAATGAAAATCAGCTTATAAGAGATGATTAATCATCTCATGAACTGCTAATGCCTTGGTAACTAAGTTTGTTTTATGTTTCTCATGAGCCATTATTTTCCTCTTTACCCAATAACCACTACCCCCCACACGCACACACACACGCACTATAAGTATTGCTATTCCACGACATTCAAATAGACTAATCCTATGTCATCTGTTTCGTTTTATTTAAAGCACATGTCTGTACTGAAAATAACCCAGGTCTAAGTTTATATAGAATGTTACTACATTATACAGGCTTAAACCTGCATTTATATATGTAATATATGCGGGATTCGAACTCAGACTTTCATACGACCCACTACTCTCAGTGCCATCTTATATTGCTGACCTACTTGATCACACACGTTTATTTATCTTTTCAACATGTGTGTCATCAGGTGGGTCAGCAATATAAGATGGCACTGAGAGTAGTGGGTCGTATGAAAGTCTGAGTTCGAATCCTGCATATAGAGTGTTATATAAATCTGTGTAAAAGTACAAACAATAGTATGAATTCATTTGGGTTTTTTATATGCTTACAATTTATAATTTTAAAACTTAACTTGAAACTCTATTAGGTTTCTTCTTCTTCTCTTTCTTCTACACCTTCGTCTCATTATTAATAGTAGTCTTCAATAAGTATTGTCAGCTTTTTGCAGACTAAAAATAAATTTTCAGATGGGTTTGATGGTCTACCTACATTTATTCATAAAGGTTCCATGAATGTTCTCACTCCAACACTACAGTTCATTTTTAATCTTTCTATCTGAAATCATTTTTACCTATTAGAGAGATAATTATTAAAGTAGTTCCCATAATAAATAGACATAAAGATGAATTTAAAAACTATAAATGTTTCAATCTTATTGGTTCTATTTAAAATATTTAAATTGGTCCTGTATGAATCTGTTTACACTTACTTGAAGACATTTATTCCAGAATTGAGAAACAAGTTAATTTTACTGATGGTGTGTCACATGCCATTGATAATTAGACTAAATTAATACATTTTTTTATATATCTAAGGCTGTGGATAAGATTTCCCAAAATTTATATTTATTAGTAAGTTAGATTATCTGGGACTAACTAAACCATGATTGGATTGGTTTGCATCTTTTTGCGCAAAAGATCTCATTTTGTTAAAGATTTGGGTTGTGATTAGATTATTATTTTATCTGGTTTTCATCAGGAATATTTTGAGATCATCTTTGTTCAATTTATATATATAAATATAACAGTAATTAATTATTACATACAGTCTGTCAATCTGCAGAAGTACTTTCAGTTAATTTCTTAACCCTTCTCAACTGCCATTAAATTCAAAAAAAGAAAATTGAGAGACTGTATATAATAATTAATTATCATTATATTTATTACTTTTATTGTTATTACAATTAGTTTTTTTACTTAACAGACATTTTATTTGTATTATATATGTATAAACTTTTGACTTAAATTATACTATATCTGACTATTGCATTTCCTGCTTTACTGGTGATATTAAGATTTATAAATATATTAAAATATATACTGACTGTAATTATTTACAAAATTCTATCAACATTTTTGAATTATGGTGCACAGACAATATAAAAATAAATGAGGATAAAACAAAAATGATTTCTTTTTCAAAAAAAAAATATTCCATATTATTTACTGGTGTAATATTTTGAAAGCAAATAAATATAAATATTTAAATATTGTTTAAATGTGAAATTACTACTCTTAAATCCTCCACAATATTTATGTTATAAAGCATTTAAAGTTGTGAGTACAAACCTTAGCTGAGTAAGATCTAAACTTTGGAAGTGTTTGAAACTCTGATAATCAATCTCATCACAGCAGGCATTGGATGCAGCATAAACAAAATTTATGTTATTATATGCAGTATAGGGAATAATATATAACTCTCTTCATGGTTCTTTAACAATATTATGAAATGTGAATGATATTTTGTTTCTCACAAAAGTAGTTACAGAACAAATTAACATAGTAAAGTACATTAGTAAAATTTCTTGCAGTGTTTCTCATATGCATTTAGAACATGGTAAGATAATTTTTGCAATGCAAAATGTAAGCTAATCATTTAGATGTTTTGCATTATTTAGGCTTTCAATGTTATTTAATGTCTATTATTATCATACTGGTATATAAGCATGTACGCATTTTTATATACATTTTTTTTTCTTTGATATATGTATTGAAATGGTCAGTTTCATCCATCTGCCCATTTCACTTATTAAACTCACACATCTATCTATATGCCAGGTTTAAACCCCCTCAGAGCACCCATTTAAATAACATTAAATTACTATATATGCAGAATCATGTATATATATATATATATATATATATATGCGAGCGGTATGTCTGCAGTTTAATAGCATTGGTATATATTACAGATATATATTCATTTTATAAATATTTCTAGTTTAAGAAATTCATTTTATAAATATTTCTAGTTTAAGAAATATTTTACTTAAATTATTTAGCCAAATTTATTGAAGTATTATTGAAATCGCATACGTATATTTCCTATTATTCTGCACGTATGGTTATAAAATTAGTTTTCTACTAATTATGAAAGTAACTTTGTCCAAATAACATTTGATTTTTGGTAAACAATTTTCAAAGTAGGTCACACATTGGTCCTAAAATAGCATGGACTTGATTTGGTAAATATAAAATGTTAATAACAAAATTCACAGGAATACAAGATCTAAATTACTTGTTATAATTAAAAATGTTTTTCTAAAATAAATTAAGGGGTTTTTCTACTAGTTGTAACTATTAAATATGTTTTTCTAAAATAACTAAATGGACTTTTCAGCTATGACCAGCTCATAAAAAATTAACAGGTGGCCAGAGTTTGAAAAGTATAAATACTTAAAGTTTTGCTGCCAAGTATTCGATCACATATATATTAAGTGAATTGTTAACATAATTTAAGCTCATTTTATCTTCAAAATGGTCGAGTAGAATGGCAATAACTCACCCCTCTCCCTAGCTGGAGAATGGAAAAGAGCTTTGGTCCAATAAAATGTAATGCCGTACACCAACAAAGTGAAGCAGCCCATGGAAAATCTCCATTAACTTTAAATCATCACCAAAAGTGTCAACTTAATAACCTCCCAAGTGCTCCAGAAACTAACTGCAATGAAAATGACTGAATGGTAAATTTTCTCTCAGAGCTCTGTTTATAAACTGTGACTTTCAATTCTTTCTTTTAAAAGCTAGCTATTTATTAAATCTGCTTTTCCCAAACACCTTTACTAAAATCTACAAAGAAGATCGTTAAATGCTAAATCTTGCCTGATTGTAAAACTTGAATTCTCCTTTAAAATGTAACACTCAAATTCTCTTTTAAAATGTAAAACTCTAATAATCTATTTTAAATTAAATGTATAATTTTCTGCGGTCTTTTTATGCCTATTTATAATCTATTCAATTTATTCTATGATTTTATCATTTTAATATTGGATGTATTTAATATGCCAAATGACTCGAAACTGCAAGTATTTATAAATATAATTTTAGCTTATCGATTTGCGAAGATAATTTCAAATCTTCGCTATAATAAATATTAAATAATTGAATTATTATTTTTCTTTCTCACTCGCTGTTTCAAGATCATATTATTATTTTACTGATTAAGTTTTGAGTATTAATATTACAATAATCAGATATCTAGTTAAAATTGTAGTTTGCTTAATTCTAGTTATGAATTATAACTATTTATATATGTAACTCGTACATCATAGGAACTAGCCACAGAGATATTCTCAAAGCATATTTTAATGTTTTTCTCATAATTATCCCTCAAATATGCTTTGTCCTCCTTAGATTTATATATGTTGAGATGCAGGTGATAATATTAAGCTAGGTTACTAATTAATTTAGTCCCTAAATAGTATGTTTGAAATACTAAATTTGAGAACTGGATTGTATAGATATGAAAATAGACGCTATCTAATTTTAAGGCACGATAATATAATTTCACGTATTTGCGTTATATATGTATAAGTTGCGGATGTGTCCTTACAAAGTATGCAATGTACAATTATCTGCTTGCTGCATGATTATTGATGAGTTGCTGGTGGAGGCCACTCTCATCCACTTAGTTTGGATTAAAGCACACACTTTTAGAACTAGGGCACAAGGACCTAGATTATTCATAATGCTTATCCGACTCCCTGAACTACTAATGTTCCTATTCATAGCAAGTTGAGCGGTTTTAGGGCAAACTGAGCATTTGATGCTGAAGCCTGTGAATAATGACCCATTTGCACCTTTTGCTTAATTAATATTTTAATATGTGCCATAGAGGATAGAGGTAAACCTATCATAAACCAATTTTCTCTCCTTTTATATTAAATGCTTATCTAGCATCAGTATATACCTAATCTAGGTTAACACACTATCCTGCATATCACTGAGCCTAATTATGTGCTCAATTTAACTTTGTATAGATAGATGCCACAGGAGCACTATTAATTTAGTTATATAACTTTGGCTATATATAAAGTTCCGTATGATCTAGCAGACAACATGAGAGCTAGAAATTTGGCATATTAATATAGGCATTAACTCCAATACCGCACTACACTTTATTAAACACTTATAATGAGATATGTAACATTAATCTCATTAGTTAGATAACGCCTGCGAGCATAATATCTCACACTCCCATTACACAATTTTGTATATTTTAAGTTTCACTATTTATTATTGTTTTATTAAATTAATAATATTTAAAATCATAACTCATTTTCATAATTTTATTGTCCGTGAGTTCATTTTATCCAGCTCTAGATTTATTTGCACATACATCATTATATATATGTAGATCAGTCTATTAAGATCTATAATTAATTAATTATCATATGTGTGTATATCTGACCAAATCAGTGACAAATTGTTTAATTTATGAATCTCTTGTTCCAACGGGGGTGACTGCCGGACCGAGGTTAAATTTAATGTCTGTGTAAGTTGAGAAGTATCATCCATACGGTATTAGATCATTGAGCAGAGGTGAAAGGATTGAATGATGGTCGGGTTCTGGATCCCAGTATCTGTATTCGATCAGCTTTAGTGTATTTTGCCTGTGTTTTAGATTTAGTTATGTGGAGGGACAATTCTTACCGTTACAGTATATATACTTTAAATGATCAAATTTCAATGTTAAATTTGTCCATAATGTTGTCTTCTATATATAAAATTAAAAATAATCAATTTAAAACAAAATTTAAATAGACAACTCACTATAAATAAATAAAAAATTTAATACATCAACCTGACTTTCATTCTTTAATGGAATCTTTTCAAGATGTTTCGTTTTACACAATCACATGATCAAGGAATGAAAGCTGGATTGATATATTAAATAATTTATTTATAGTGAGTTGCCTATTCCAATTCTGTTTTAAATTGATCATTTTTAATTTTTTATATAAATATATATGCCTATAGTATACATTAATTTAAATAAACTGAATTATTAGTATTACCAGCTGTCTGGCCTAAATATGCCATGATTTTCTTAATTGGTTACTTTAGCAAATTTTTTTTAAGATTTAATGTAAATAATGCTTTAATAATATTTTTTAAGATTTAATGTAAATATTTCTGACTGCCAATTATTTAATAAACATTGAAAAGTTTTTAGATAAGATAGAATCCAAACATAGTTAGCAGAGGAAGTGGTGACCTTATTTCTGTAAAATCTACTTTTAACTGTACATTGTTACACACGCATATATATATATTGAATGCATTTGAATTTTATTTATTTTTAGAATGTCAAAATTTGATTGATAATGTCTATTCATCATCTCAAATGAAAATTTTACAGTTTAATATTTTTTAACATAAATTCCTTGTGACATAGTTGATCATGGTGGTAGGTGATTTATAAGTAGTAAAATATACTCAATCTGATTTTAAGTCATCAAGATTATTTTTGCTGTAAACATACTAGATCTTTAACTTTTTAGAATGTTTTTGTTTTGATGTAGTATCTTTATGTTAGCTGGTATCCTGTGATATATTCTTCTTTTTCTTTCTATGTTTCTGTCTTAGTACCATTCAGGTTTTATTTTGCTGGATTCACTATTTGTATTTACCTGTTTAAAGAAGTTTATTTAAACTTCTTTGTAACAATATTTTCAGTCCATGTGGTCAAGATGCAAGCTTTAGTGTCTATATAAATATATTGGACCATTAATAAAGGTGGGATTCCACCTTTATTGGCAAACGGAGGTTGCCTTGACCACAGGTTGAGATTGTTGATTTGTTATTGATGATTGTCCCGTACATGGAATTAATGTGCCATTGATCTATGTTGATGTTTTATTGATTTTGGTCAATATCTTGAATCATTTAATGTATAATTCTCATACCACTTTTTTGTGATTATTATTGCTTTAAATTCCAAATGGTATTGTATTTATTTCTATATTGTTTCCTCTTTCTAGAGAAGTAATGGCAATATTAACTATATGCATTTGAGATTTATATCTTGGGCATTGATATGTATATATGTTAATCATGATTAAGCATTTTCACAGGGAAATGCTGTTGAAGCCACACTGAAAACCTTAAGGCCTAATTCCTCTAATTAATATTAACAATTTAACTTCTTAGTAATTTGGGTCAGCATACTTTGTGACCAATGTTATTACCTAGCAATACTCTAAACTTATAGATATTTATTTTTAGCGCTGTTTCTAATTGTAATAAATTTAATCAGCCATTTAAGCTATTGTGCGCTTTTTCACGAGTGTTAAATAATAATAAACGTGAAAAAGCGCACAATAGCTTCTAAACTTATAGATATTTGCAAATATAGCAATAAATGTATGCTTATGGTATATTGGATGTAAATTAATAATAGTTACCAAAGAGCTCTATTAGATTTTGAAAAGCATTTATTGTGTAGTCTAAAGAGACGTTCTATGATAATTATGTTTTGTCTATGTAGATTTACTTTGACTAAGTGCATTGTTTCATAGGATTGTAATTTGTCTTTTGAATATGATTTTTTTTTCTTTTTTGCTCAATTATCATAAAATTCCAAGACATGATATCAGTGATGTGGGTGGTCAACTAATTGCAGAATGCTATTCACTTATATTGTGCTGAGAATTTCATATAATACATCTCTTTGAAAAATACATAAACTAAAATGAGACACCTATTGTGAAAAACTAAAAACAAATTTGAAGTAATTAACTAATTCCTTAGATTACATTGAATTGAATTATATGTGAAATATTCTGCTGCATCTCATAAGCTGATGATGTAGAACGATTTGGGTTATTTTCTAAAGATGTGTGCATGCAAAGATCACTATTTGCAATGTTTTTCGACTTAATCTTATGAAATTTTGATGTTATATTTTGCTTCGTATTGTAATTTTCATTTTAGCATCTATAATACTATAATTTGTTTGTATTGGTTGGAAGTTTAACTACATTAGCATATATAAGAGACATTTTTCCATGTGTTTTCTTCATGAAAATGGCCATATTATACTGATTTTGGGCAAGCGACTGATTTAAACATATATTTTAAAAAGATACGATTGTAGCTGAGAAAAAAACTATCAGTATAATAGACCTACCTTATATTTATTTTGCCAATTCAAAAAAACATGATATATCTACATTATTAATGCAGTAATTTGTAGAAGTAATCAAAGACTCCTAACCAAGCAGCTAAAACTTATAAATCCATGTCACCTATATTATTATAATTTTTAATAAATTATTATTATACTAACAAGAATAATTAAAAATAAATAAAAAACATTTGATAAAAGAATAGTCACTTAAGACACAATTAATTTAATATTGTTTTCTTTGATATAAATAAAATTCCAACCAATCATTTAGCAGCTTCTAATGCCTATATTAAAAATTTCTGTTTTTTCTTTGAAACAAAATCGAAAGCTTTTTGTAAATTTAGATAAATAATAATAATAATTGTATTATTAGATGATAACTGTTTTTATTTTAAATGCTAATTTTACGATTTTATATAAGTTTAATATACACATGGGTCTCTTGTTACGCAGACTTATTTAACATGATTTTGAAGTTATGTGATTCATGTTTCACCGGAAGTTGAACTCCGATATTGCGCTATTACTTTAAATAATAAATTTTGTGCACTTATGTTATATTGAAAGTAATAGCACATTATTGGAATTCGATTTCAACTTAGTAATTTCGATATTTTCAGTGCTTTATAATAGTAAGATTTTATGCAATAATGAAATTAAAATCATGATTTCCACATTTTATTATACACACATTAAATTTTACAAGATTATAATATAAATTTGTTCAATTTCGGTTAATTTTATTTTAAATTACATTCTGTTTTTCTTTTAAAAAGAACATAATCAATTATTAATCATTTAGTGTCCACAAGTTTATTTTTAAAAGGCAGTAATAGCAGTGGGCACAATTAAAAATTAAAATCTGATTTTTAATTTAATTAACAATTTAAAAATTACTTACGGTGACTTGAAATAATGTGATGAAATTTGATTTTAAACGAATTGAAAATTAAACCAAAATAAGAATTTAATTTTTAGTTGTTAGTTTTAATTAAATTTTCCCAGCAGTGGTGAATAAATGTCTTTTTATTATCATAAGTCTAGTCATAAACAATTAATAAAATCATCGTCTCAAAGATTAATTACTAATTATGTTGTCAACAGAAAAACATAACACAACATAAGAGTAAACGAAGTGTTTCGAAAAGCGATAATAATTAAAACATGTAAAAAAAATGTAAATTCATGAATAGCATAAAATATATTATTTTGAATAAAATTAAATATTATAGTTAAAAAAAGTTTTCTTGTGTATTTTTTCAAATTTGAAATTTTTTATTATCATATTTATTTCCTTATTTTTTTTCGGAATTTAGTAATTTTCATTGTGCTTTTTCACAATTTTGAAAATCACGACACCCCCCTTTTCACGTGTTACAACTATTTTCAATCTTTTGTTTTGAGACTATCTATCGAAATGAGACCCAGGTTTTGTATATTATTTTTTTATTGTTTTAACTACACGCATACTTTTTTCTTCATGTGGACTTTATTATAAATCAATATGTAATTAAATAAATTATTATCATTGTTGTTGTCCATATAATTTATTTATATTGGAAATATAGGGAAGTTGAACTCAGATTTTCAAGCACCCTTCTACTATCCACACTATCTCATACTACTGATACCCATGACTGCACACATGTAGAAAAAATAAACAATCACCAATATATGTATTTCGTGCCAAACCAGCACTCATCAGTTGGTCCAGATTATCATCTCCCACACACATATATAATAAGTTCTCAGTGGATAGTTGAAGGGTGCTTGAAAATCTGAGTTCAAATCCCCTATACTGACAATTAAGCTCCAAGTTTGTGAAGAGTGCCTGGTTTTCAAATATTTATATTGGGAATATACTTCCTTTGATTAGTATACCAAACTTAATAAATTATTAATTTGAAGATATCTAATTATATATTAATTTGAAAATTAAGATGAGAACAGAAAATAATTTTAGCAACATAGGTCAATTTGCAATATTTACCGTAAGGAGGACCACTAAAAATATTCATCATTAATTATATTTGTCATTGTACTTTCAAATATGCGTTTCCAAAATTTTCCATTAATATAAATTAAAAAGAAAATAATTCTTGAGATTTTCTAATTAATTTATAATGCATTCCTATCTAAATTTCCATATTTATTTAATTGCATTTGTTCTTTGATTATAGTAAGCATAAACAATCTTTATTTTAATTGGAAATTAAATTTATATATTAAAGATTTAATTTCTTAAGATATAAATACAAGATAAGGAGTTTCTTGATTATTTTAATTCATTCCCATATTGATGGACCAAGAAGACAAGCAACCACATTATTTTTTTCTTTGTTGTAAAATTCAATTAGTATACTATTTAGAAATTTTTATTGAAATATAACAGTATAGTTGTAGCTCATACTACGTTATTAAATTTATATCTTACTATTAAAGAAAATGTATTTTTTTCTTGCTCTTATTAATCTGATATTTTTGTTGATCATTAAAAATTTTGCTTTTCCCTATGTTTGTATTCCTGACATCAGTCAGCATATAAAACAAATTGTAATACTGTTGTTTGCCATATAAATGTTTACTGTTACATAAAATTAGATAACCCTATCCTAGCCAGAGTTATAGGCATTTAAGTTACAAACTTACTGTTATGTAAACCTGGTACCTAATTTGAGTCAATAATTAATCACTGATACTCGACTTCAAAAGTTATTTCAACAATAGATGAAAACATAATGGATGAAATTAATCATAGAATTAAACTTGGTCGGAGTGCTTTTGGTAGAAATAACTTGATACTAAAAGGAAATATACCTATGTGTTTGAAAAGAAAGGTTTTTAATAAATATGTTTTACCAGTTCTTACTTATGGATCTAAGACTTGGACACTTAATAGAAGAGCAATACAGAGACTTCATACCACTCAAAAGAAGTATGGAGAGATGCATGTTAGGAGTAACAAGAAGAGATGGAAAACGCAATATATTGGTAAGAGAACAAACAGGTGTTACTGACCTCATTGAAAAAATTAAAAAACTAAAATGGAGTTGGGCTGGACATATTGCTAAAAGAGATGATAATAAATGGACAATTGAAATCTTAAACTGGATTCCAAGTGAGTGTAAAAGACCCAGAAAGAGATCATATGTGAGATGGATGGATGAAATAAGAAAGTGTGCAGGAGTGATGTGGAGAAGAGAAGATAAAGGTTGGAGAAGATGGATTGAACTTGGAGAGGCCTTCATCCTGCAGTGAATTGATAATAGTTGATGATGATGATGATGAATAATTCAAGCAAAAATAAACTGCAATGTTCAAACAAAAAAGTTTTTCATGTGGTCAATAACATCAAAGATTAAGAAACAACCAAGTACATATTCAGTTAGTATTAATGACAATTATTGTACCAGTATATATATATAGAAAAAAACTCAATACAAGCAATTTAAAAACAAAACCGTGTGTAATCTAAATATAATGATCACAGAGTGATATGCTATACAAAATTTAAACCAACATTTTTTTTTAATATTATCTCTTATTTAATATTTGTTTTTTTTTTTTGTTCTTAATAGAATCACTTCATATAGCGTAATATAAAATTAAAATTTACTATTATTACAATAAAAATAATTTTAAAAAAAATTATATTTAGAGAAATTTAATTTAACAGAAATTTGATTTCAGACTTTACGTTTAAAGTACACATTTTTCACTCTTTTACTACTTGGATATTTTAAATAGTAAAATAATTTTAATTAAAAATAAAATTTATGAGAGTCACATAATTAAAAAAGATTTGATTTTCAAGTACAGTTTTTGTGTGTTCTTTACTATCAGTTTTAATGGTATGGCACTTTTTTATTGTTTGAACTTTGGCAGAGAGCGTAATGATCAAAGTGTCAATCCCAAAAAATTAAGGATGACTCCATCTCAATTTTTTTTTTTATAGCAGTTAATACTTTAATTATATACTAGTTAAAATAAAAAATAATATTATCATTAATCTTTGTTTAACAATAATTGTATTATCGATACAGAATTTATTAAGCTATTTATTTATACAATCCACTATTAACAGGTAGTGGAATGATATTAAAAATAATCAATAAACTGTGTCCGGTGAAAAGTATCTTCTTATACCCTTATAAGATACAATGTCTCTGTCTCAATAAAACTTCAATACTGTTTTTAATTCAGTCTTTTGTTTTTTTAAAGTTATAGGTCATTCCATTATCTAGTCATCATATCTCATGCTACTGATTATTTATATGTCATTATATGTTTGTGCAACTACATTCACTTTTTAAATAAATACAGCATTTTCACAATTAAAGAAAGAAAAATATACTACCCTCTACTTTCCTTTATTCCAGCAGATATTGTGTCTGCTTGTTTATGGCTTTTATATATATATATATATATATACTATTATTTACATATTACAATTATTTTTGACTTTACAAATTCTTCCATTCAGACTCCTTATTCTTTTAAAATATTTTTTTCTTAAATCTTGACAGATACCGTAGCTGGATCAAACATCCTATCAGTATAATTAATTTCCAGGGCTTTTTTTTTTTACCCCTTATTACTAATATTTGTAATTTGAAAATCATTTTGTAATTTTGAAAAAAAAAAACTATTTACTCAGACGTAATTCTATTCAATCCTTTCTCTAAATGTAAACTGGAATTTTCAGCACTCAAGTCTGGGTTTAGAAAATTAAATTTTATCTCCCATTTTATTGAGTTAAGACTTTTTACTACCTTTCCAACAATATTTATCCAAATATTATATAATCTATTGAAATAAATTGAAAAAGTTGAATATTTTCACTCCTTTTCATTTTTCATTTTCTATTTTTGAGAAAAATCATAATCTCAAAATGACAATTATTACTACTACTACTATTACTATTATTATTAGTAGTAGTAATAGTAGTAGTAGTAGTAGTAGTAATAGTAGAAACAGTCGTAGCAGTAGCAGCAATAGTAGTAGTAATAGTAATAATAATCACAATAAAAAAGCTATTTTATCCATATATTTACTGACTCTATACTACATTTATTTTAAAATATATATGTTAATTTATTGAAACTCAATTAAAATACTATTCGGTAAATTTTGACTCATTTTTAAAATAATAAAGAGTGGCAGACATAGAAATGTTAAGAATACATTTTTGCTATTTTTTCTAGATCAGAAAACATTCTGGATTATTAATGCTCAACCTGAAATAATAAATGTCATACCTATTCGTAAAGTACAGCTCAATAATCATCATGAATATTTTATTTGTATATATTTATAATTTTACTTATCAAGGCAATATATTGCTGCATAAATTTATTAAAGCTAATTCATTTACCACTCAGCATTTAGAAATGTTTCAAAAACACTGACTAGTTGTGCGTGTGCACATGATGATATATAATTATTCATTATGAATTCTTAAATAATAAACATTATATGAGATTAACAAAGTAAAAATGCCAAGCTAATCAATCGTATAATATTGCTTCAAAAAAATAACCACTTATCTTCTGTACAATTTGGTTTTTTTTTTCTCTTTTATGCATTTTACTTAATGATTTATTAATACCTTGTACAGGATTAAACCTGCATTTATATATGTAATATATGCGGGATTCGAACTCAGACTTTCACACGACCCACTACCCTCAGTGCCATCTCATATTGCTGACCCACCTGATCACACATTTTGAAAAGATAAATAATCACCAATATACCTATTTCATGCTAAACCAGTAATCATCAGTTGGTCTAGATTACTATCCTCACACATATATATATAATCAGTGCTCAGCGTTTTATTAAGATAGCCAATCTTAATGATTTATTATTGTTTTCTATAAGATAATGTTAAATTGATTATAATCACTTCAATAATAAAACATTTTATTTGAAAATGAGAAGGGAAAGCTAGTAGAAATTACTTCCTCAAAATATGTTCAATGTTTTATAAATGAGAATATCATTTACGTAATCATCATATGGAGACTGATATTTAAGAGGGGCCAGAATATTAAACTGATTTTTGGAATTAGGTGGAGAGTTAGTGGCTTGCTCTCTCTCCACAACGGGTTGACCTGGTATTGCAGTACTTCCAGGAACGGCCCACTTCTCTTCCCAGAGGAAAAAAAAGGATTAATTTTATATTTATTTGAGGCATACTTATATTATATTATTAAAAATAACATAATGAATAGTTAGTTATTGGATGATTTTAATTAATAAAACAATAAATGCCTATAAATAAAATATTCTATAAACATGTTAATATTATAAATTTATTTATCATTTCATCATATGATCAAACTCTCAATAGATTAAATGTCATTTAAGTATAAAAGTGGGGAAAACATCAGTTTCAATTGATAGAAAACCCCACCCCCCAACACAACTTTTTTTTCCATTCAAATATTAAAGATAATAATTAATAATAGATGTAAGATGAATAGAATTTATTTTCTTAAAGTGAAAATAAATGTTTGAATCATCATCATCAACATCATTTTCAAGCATTATCAATCCACTGCAGAATGAAGATCTCTCCAAGTTCAATCCATCTTCTCCAATCTCTAGTCTCTCTTCTCCATATCATCCCAGAACCCTTCCTTATTTCATCTATACATCTCACATTCGCTTTTTAGGTCTTTTACAATCTGTTGGAATCCAGTTTAAGATTACAACGGTCTATCTATTACAATCTCTTCTAGCAATATGTCCAGCCCACATATTTGAATATATTGCTATATATGAGAATTTCTACGATTTTTTATTGTTGTAAGAGAATTTTATATATATATATAATTAATCCAGTAGGATGCATCTACTTTTTCAGATCAACCTATTGCTAATTGTGTAAGTCTGTTTTTACATACAAGAGATTACAACAGATTATCTTGTTTTATATATATATAGTTCAAACCCCTATATTTACAATTAAAGCTCCCAGGTTTGTGAAGAGTGCCTGGTTTTCAAATATTTACATATATGTAAAATAAATAAAATATCCGTTAATTAAAAACAATATTGTAATTATAATTGAAATAATATTTTTAACGGTTTACAAACAATTACAAACAATCCTTAAATCCGCAGAAGTACTTTAGGTTACTTTCTAACCTGCCTCAACTGCCATTAAATTCAAAAACCAAAAGCAGAAGCAAACGTCATCAATTCAAATTCCACAAATCTCGTATTTTAATGTTAGAAGCTTGTCGATTTATTAAATGCGTTTTATTCCTGTTTATAAAAATTGCCTCTTTAATTTTACTTTTACTATGGTTTCTCTCTTCATGAAGAATTTTCACATTTTCAAAATTAAATTTAAATTTATATTTACATGTTTTTTTGTGATCAAAGAAAACTGAAGGAGATATTAAATCACCATTATTTTTATTTTTTACACGCTTATATATAACAATTCATGTTCCTTCAATCTTTTCTCAATACTGCACCTAGATTCACCTATATATGATAACATACAATCACAAAAAATTTGATATATGACATTACTTTTTTGCTTGACAGGTATGAATCCTTAGAATTATTGACTAATTTATTAATATGGTTTGGAAGTAAAATACAACATTAAACACATTCTTATATAAACCTTAAAAAATTTTACTTGTGGATTTGAAATAAATGGAATAGATATCCATTTTTTACTATTAATCTTCATTTCTTTTAAATTATAATGATTTTTTATGTCAATTTTAAAAAAAAAATATTATAATTTAAAAGAAATGAAGATTAATAGTAAAAAATGGATATCTATTCCATTTATTTCAAATCCACAAGTAAACAATATTAATAAATTAGTCAATAATTCTAAGGATGTCATACCTGTCAAGCAAAAAAGTAATGTCATATATCAATTTTTTTGTGATTGTATGCTATCATATATAGGTGAATCTAGGTGCAGTATTGAGAAAAGATTGAAGGAACATGAATTGTTATATAAGCGTGTAAAAAATATATATAATGGTGATTTAATATCTCCTTCAGTTTTCTTTGATCATGAAAAAACATGTAAATATAAATTTAAATTTAATTTTGAAAATGTGAAAATTCTTCATGAAGAGAGAAACCATAGTAAAAGAAAAATTAAAGAGGCAATTTTTATAAACAGGAATAAAACGCATCGACAAGCTTCTAACATTAAAATATGAGATTTGTGGAATTTGAATTGATGACGTTTGCTTCTGCTTTTGGTTTTTGAATTTAATGGCAGTTGAGGCAGGTTAGAAAGTAACCGAAAGTACTTCTGCGGATTTAAGGATTGTTTGTAATTGTTTGTAAACCGTTAAAAATATTATTTCAATTATAATTATATATATAAAGACAGAAAGCTAAATCATAACACATACTGTTATTAGAATATTAGTTCAGCTATTAAAATAACATTTAATATATCTTGCTTAGAAATAGTAAACATAACATTGCTTGATAAATTTTATACATTTAATGTAGATATAATTAATAGAATTTGTGCTAATAAATATAGGATTTCTAGTAATTGTTGATTTGCGAAAAGTATTACAGTAAAGACTATACACCAGTGAAGTATATATCACTTTCCAGATCATGTTGTTTATTAATTTCATTTCATATATACAATAAAAATCACATTAGATTAAAATGTATCCTTTACATACACACAAGTAAATGTAAAATATTTGTTATTGTTTGTATATGTATTATTTGATTTAAAAAATTTTTTTGTTTGTTTTTCAGGAGAAAATGAAGAGGCAAAAAGTGATATTAACTCCTGGATTAATTTCATTCTCTCTTAAAAGGAATAAATGTATTTTTATTCCAGGTATGTGATGCTTATTTAGAAACTGATAAAATAAATAAAATAATTTCCAGATTTTTAATGTTTAGATTAATGCTACATCATCTTAACCATGAAATTAATATTAACATGCGAATATGATAATTCAAAAATAATAATACATTTTCACATACTTACTAAGAAATAATCAAGGAACCATGTAATATTTCATTTTCTAAGAATATCTTGTTATAAACACAAATAAAAACAGTCACATTATTAATAAACTTTTACCTAATTACTGTTAGCATTATTATAAATTGCAACAGTACTGGAATATTTAACTATTCTTTCATTCATATTCTTCCAATAAATGAGGCTGTATATTACTTTTTTTTTCTGCAGACATAGTGAATATTTTACACATTGCTTATGATTAATTTTACATCAATATGGCAGATCAATCTCAATCTTATTGAACAATTAATTTCAAATAAAGTCAAAATGCAGAAAAAACATTTATTGTGAATTATCATTTTGTAATATGACAATCTCTATGACGAAAAAAAAGTCAAATATTTTCTCACACAATTTGAAATAAACGTTAAAAATTAAAATTACACATATAGGTATTGAAACATATATATAAACCTATTCTTGTACTTCGAGGTGATGGAAATATTATATTAAGAGATTACTATTATTCTAGAGACTCTTTCCTGGAATACGGCTATACTCAGTGGGGTTACAATAATTTTAAGGTGATATTACAGAGAATTACAATGAGATAGAGGGAAAATCAAACAATACTGCAAATAATTATAGCATCTATAAATGTTTTGGAATAAATGATAGAAAGAAAAATTTCCACTCTTGCTAAATATTTATCACTTAACCTCCCATTAAATTATATTCTCTGAGTAAAATAAATCTGTACTTAAAGTAGTATTTTCTAATAAATCTTCTCTTCTAATATTTCAAGGATATGGTAATATTCTTATCATCAATTCTGAATAGCATGACTTGAAACATTTGATTTATGTAAAACTACAGTAAAATATACTTTTCTTATAGCACTGGGAATAAATAAGGAATACTTACTTTATACTATCAATATTTGATATTATGGCATAAAGAATTGGATAAATAACTATAAAAATAACAAAAATAATTAATCTCGGGGGTCCTACTGTAAGTCTTGTAAATTGTATTATCATGTAATGTTGCCTATTAAATAAATAAATGGATAAATGAATGAGTGAATGACATCCTGGATGACCATAGGAGGCAAACGCTTCCCTTGTAGTGACTGCTTCCTACTATTAAATAACAATACTCATTAAAATTATATAAAAGGATATTTATTCTAATATCTACTTTTTTTTTTACTAAGTAAAAAAATGCAGGTGACTGATCACCCACTACATGATGTAAATACATTTGTTTAAAGAAATCTTGAGATCATACCACAGTCAATAACCCTAGTCTTCTCCATTGATTCGTAAGAGTCTTTGAATTGCCAAGTCCTTTAATTCACAGATCCTTAGAACTTCATCCATGTTGCCACATCTTGTATAAACCACATCTATGGAATTCATGCTTTAAACTGTTTCTGAATTCCATCGCTTTCCTATTCTGAATCTTCTTCAAAATTTTCCTCTTGTGAGCTTATTTCTTCATCATCTGTGATTTCTTCCATTTCATCAGTACACACAGGGCTAGTACTAATTTGTTGTTGCATTTCCTTTGGACAGCCATCTAATTCCTTGCTTCTGAAACTGTCACTACAAACCTCATCACTCCATTGCTCTTCTACATTATCAATTTCTTCTACTGGATTATCAGACATTTCTGAGATAACCTGTGCTACTTCACCTTGCCTAATTAAAATATTTAAAATTTGGAATAGTCATAGCCTTTTTACCCAGGATATTACTGGAGATTATAGAAAGACAAGGGTGCTTTTTATATCTTTCCGCCCTCCTACAAACAATCTTCATAAGTAATTAAATGTAATTGGACCTTGAAATAAAATAGTCATTCAATATCGAAATAACTTAATCATGTACAGTCTGAAATAGTGTAGATAATCTCCTAAAATGTCAAGAAATCTTCATTTCCATATTGTGGAATATTCTTTCTTAGAAGATAAACATAGATGAAATATATCTTAATGCAAAATATTATTATTCATATCTGCAAATGTTTAATTATCTGTTACCTTGATTTCACTTAGAAATCACAATTATATGTGTGACTTTACTTTTATTTCTGTGAAGATTGGAATATTCTGAATATTATTAACTCAATGAAAGTAATAAATATTGTGAACCCAAGACAATAGCATACAAAAAAAAAAAAAAAAAACAGAAACTAGATTTGTTTTCTTTTTAAAAAATAAAAATAAATAGGTTTACTTACAATTACTAAAATGATAAAACAAAATTCATACAAAGTTTGAAATTATTGTCAAAATAGCACTATTAAAAATGTTTTCTTGACTACAGCAATATATATTAGTCATATGAACAGACTAACCAAGGTTTTGAAACAAATGATTTTAAACAGATCAACTTACTAAACAGTATGAATAAAAGTTATGAGTTAACAATAGCTAACTCTTATACCTCTTAATTCCACTAGATGATCCCCATAAACAATTTTAGATCTCATAAAATTAAACATTCATACTGGTTTAACAATAGCCAAGTAATATAATTCTATTTAAATTATTTATTTCTCAAAATAATAATCATGAATAACCCTTGTTAATGGGCTTATTTGATAATAATTTGAATTCTCAGTTAAATAAACTTAAATCAATTGTTGGCATAATAAAATTAATATCAGATTAAAATAAATGATCTCATATTGCTTGGTATTCTGTACTATTAAATAAACTGAATGAAAGAAAAGTATGGATCATTTATCAAAAGGCATGTGTGTGCATACTATTAATGAATTACTGTCCACATAATACTGATAATGCCAACATATTTAATATAAATGATTTACACATCCATCAGCAAAAAATTCTAGGTGAATAAAACAATTGCATAGAATATGTGGATTGCTCTTAATGGCCATATACTTACAAATAAGTATTTAAAACTATTATCCCTTGTTGGTTTGCTTGCAGCTGATTATAACATCATAGCAACACAATACAGACATTGTTATACCCCTCTTAGCATTAAAACAACAAAGTGCAACCTGAAAAAACAATCCTTCAAAACTAGTTTATCATTGTCATCATGCATCTAGATCACAAAACAATATCACCTACCATGGTGGAAAAATAGATTTAAATACATCATGAGTGATAGGCTAAAGCATACACTCTACAGAGCTGAATGATATGAAGCAATAAATGCCATAAATAAGGCTAAGTACATGTGGACCTTGTCACAACACATAGAAATAGAAAAACACATCAAGAAATATAACCCTGTCCAAGGATGTAGATACTTTTAAATATTTGATAATAATCATGAGATTGAAGCACTATCATCTCATGGAAAAGCATATAACAATGGGGGAATTCATCCACTCCATAAAGCACAATAATAGACATGAGCAAGTAGGGCCTAACATTATGAGGCCAATCAATACCATAAACTAAACAATGACAAGATACTAACTTAACACTGTAACTAACTAAAGTAATTTTCAAATTTAAACTATAATAAACAATAAATAATGTCTGAAACCAACAATGTGAAATTAAGTCAAGCGACTGTGAAATATCAATTAAGAAATTAATAGCATGTAAAATTTTGGCATAAAGTAACAATAGACATGTATGGAATATAAAATATCAAATTTATAGAAAATAAGTCGACATGACTGATAAAATGAATAAGAATGTGAGAATAATAATTTTCAAGTGCATAAAAATATTAACGGTTATTACTATTATTGCAATTCTGCGAAATATCAAAACTTTTGGTAATTACTTTAGCTGTTTTACTTATAAATGAATAAAATACCATACATCTTAAAATAATAATTATGAGAGATGAATATCTCTGCTGACTCAAAATATAATATAGTTTTGTTTATCCAGAAAATACCAACACATATAAAAAAATATTTACCTAATAATGCGTAGAATATCTACACATTCTGATAAACCCATTACATTAAAATACATGAATAAATTACCTAACACAATTGTAATACTAAAATAAGATTGTTGAGAATATAGCAAAATACAAAAGAAAAATATTACATAAAATATCCCCTCCCCCTTTTTTTTAACCAAACGCAAAACTTTAGTTCATGAGTGGAATTTCTCGGTGCTGGTCAGTCTGTTAAGGGCATGAAGTACTCTTTTGATGGGTAAACTGTTCTGTGAAGCTTCAAGTCAAAACATAATATTCCATTTTTTTAAACATGGCAAAAGATTTCCAAACACAATACAGTATAATAGTTCTTAAAACTAAATTAGTTCTAGATTTAAATATATTTTAATAATATAAAATAAAAAAAGAGCAGTAAGCCAGTGAATATGGGAATGATGATGTTGGAATGTAATTATTTTGTTCAGCTGATTATATCTTGGGATCCTTTGGGTTTGTTTAACTAATAATGTATCTTTATTTTTTTGCTTTTAAAGAAGCATGTTTTAAACTTTTAAATTATTTGTCATATAATAATGAAAACATTTTTTTTAGGTTTCTACTTCAATAATTTCATTTAAATATTATATAAAGCAATAGTTAGCAACAAATATAAAGCATACCAAATGTCTCTAGTAAGATTTCTTCTAACCCTATATGCATTTTTTGACAAATATTTTATTCACATTCATCAATAACTAAATATATTTTCTTTATTTAATTCATGCAGTGTTAATTTCAAGTTTTTCCTGTGGATATTTAACTTGATAAACTCAGCATGGAAATTATTATAAAAATAGTGAAAATCCTCCAGTATATTTCTTTCATATACAAAAAATTATGTTAAAATCTAGCTAAATTCAACTAAAACATTTCAAAATCATTCTTAAGAGAATAGTTCTTTTAATAATTATCATTTTTTATTGTTTAGTAGGCAAAAATTAATATCACACATTTTTAAACTTAATTCATAGCTTAATAGTCTATGCATTTTAATTTTACTTTTAATTTTCTCTTTTTAGAAGATAAATAAGCAAATGGATATGAACTAGAAAAATGTTCCACATATATTGTACAATAACCATAATTAAATATATCACCTGCTTCCTGTTGAAATACATTTTAAAGTTAAATTGAGTAAATTTACTTAAAATAGGCATAAAGTTCCTCTGTAGCATTATGCAATAATCAAGAAAGTTCAAATTGAGATTCAATAACAAGAAATGAGATACTTGTGTACTTTTAGCAGTGCATTGTAGATTTAAGGATGATTAAGCTCAATATGTAACACTTAAAATTTTTGTCTGATGCAGCTTGAGCTAGAAAGAAGAAGAAAACAGAAAGAGAAACCAAAAAGCTCCTTCAACCAAAAAACCTTTCTTTTTAGAGTATTTATTATTATTTTAGCTGTCAAATTCTCATCAAGACCAATAAAACACAGATTATATTTTTTTAATCTTAACTGCATAGTAAGTCAATCAGTAAATGATGTCATTTTAATCTAGACATTTTCAAAATCACACTTGGTCTAACAAACTTAATTTGAAAGAAAGTTAAACAAAGTTTCTTATTTAGAAAAAATAATATTGTAATAATAAAAAAAATAATTTAAGCATTACTTGTTCATTTATTAATTGAGTTTTGCTATAATATTAATTTATTAAAGTTTGAATTAATAAATATTTTATCCATTACAGGTTTAATTTTAACTAATATTATAATTATTTTTATGAGTTTGAACAATTCAAGATAAAACTACTTTATTAATTATAAAAACAAGTTTCTCCATATGCACACACACATACATGAATGAAGGAAATGTTTTAAGCTGTAAACTTAACTTATTAATTGCTTCTTTAAATAACTCCCTATAATTTATTACAACCAACAATCAAATTTTAAAAATATTAAATATTAAAAATAACTTTAATGAACTTTAGGCTGAATTACAATAAACCAAAATTTAACTCATTTTAAAGCTAACTTTAAATCAACTTTATTTTCTCTACTCTCTTTTCTTCTACAAACTTAATTACTATAATATTAAATCATTACATTCTTGCACACATTCTAGTATAATAACTATTATTTTAATAAAAACTGGAATTTACCCAAATAAAAAAATATAAACTATTATGTAATATTTACTGAGGCTATAACCTCGATAATATGCATATATAATGCGATAGTAGGGACCTCTACAGGTGTTTTAACCACAAGCTTATGCTATGGAAGAAAATAATAAATATAACTATACATCTAATTTGTATATAAGTTGAACTGAAAGCTTATATATAACAAAACTATTGTCTCTTTTTCTCTTTTATTTATTAATTCACTATTTTTTTTAAATGAGTAAATACAGAAAATTAAAATTATTATGCTAGGGTAGGTAATGGGAATAATATGCAAAATCACATGATCACAGTATATATTATCATTTATAATCATATGGTGGATTACTTCCATCACCTAGTAATTAATCATTATCTTTCAAAAAAAATTAAATAATATTTAATCTTTTCAAATGAATTTAGCCATTATAGATCCACTGTAAGATATAGGTCTCTCTCAAAGGTTAATCCAGTTTCTTATCCACAACTGAAAAATTATTTATCTCATTTATACATTTCATATGTGATCCGTTTCTAGAATTTTGCAATATCTTGGAATCTAGTCTAAGATTTCAACTAATGCTATATCTTCTAGCAATACGTCCAGTTCAGCTCCATTTCAGACTTTTAATACTTTGAACCAAATCAACAAGAACCTGTTTGATTTCTTAACTACAATACTTTGCTCTGGATCCCAACTCATCATTCCAAACAAACATCTTGATATTTCACTATGTGGTTAAAACTTTTGTATTGCTCTTCTATTTTATATCTAAATCTCATATCTACATATAAGACACATTTATTAAAAAACATTTTTTCTCTCAATTACTTATCAAAAGCAATCCATCTTATGAAGAAGTTTATCTATGTTTCCAAGTTCATTAATAATTTGACCCAAAGTATTTATAATTATCAACTTCTATATAACTGAAGAGTAAAGTTTTTCAAGAGAATGATAAGATGTTTAAGCATTGGAAATAACAGAGCCAAGATGTGACTTGTGGACTTTTAGCTTTTGAGTCTATTACTCTGCCCACTGCACTAAACCATACAAGACAATTTCTAATTAATTACTATTAATTTTTATTTATTTCTCTTATGAAAAGCTTTTGAATGTTGCTTTAGTTTTTCATCGCTTACTACAATCTTATTTTCTTGTTCATATGTAATAACTCTTCTCATACTTTCTGAAACTTTATATTTCCCAAACATTTATATTATTTGCAAAATTTTGACAAATAATCTTTATTTTTTTATTACTTAATTTCTGACTTTAATTTTTTTTTAAAAATCTTGTAAAACTATTGGAACAAGTTTTGGAGATATAGAATTATTATGTCATATATCCATGTCATATAAATGTTCTTAGTGTGACAGTGTAATATAATCATTGTTGTTGCAGTGTGATAAATACTTTTCAGAATATGACAATATCTTGACCTAAACCATTATATTCCAAAGCTATAATCATCACAAAAATACTTATATAATAAGATGATCTATTTTTGAAGTCTGAAAATCCAAAGTATACTGGAAAATCATAATCAGAAATCCTTTCTTAAATTGCTAATTAATATTTGAATATGATCTATGCTATCATTTTTAAATCTAGCTAGTTTCTTTTGGATAACTTGAATACAAAAGTCTTATAAATTAAAGAATAGAGAAATAAACATGAAATTGTTCATATTTCCATTAAGTTACTAAATACTATAAGTAATATTTACTAAGGCAATAAACCTCAAGAGGGTGCGTGTGAAAATGTGAAGGTCACACTCTTGAGGTTTATTGCCTTAGTAAATATTGCTTACGTAATCAATGTGTGTTAAATAAATTTATAATTAAATACTATAAGAAAAATCAGTTTAAACAAGCAGAAATGTAATGTAATTTTGATTCAAGATAGTAAGCCTGTAGATTTCCTTTTAACAGTTATACTTCAACTAGAATAAAAGCTAATCTTGTAAAATGTGAGTATTTTAGAACAATTATATTAATCTGTCACATAAATAAGGTGTTGCTGAGACTCTTAAATAGACATGTTGCTAATAAAATAGACATTTTATTTTATGTAAAGACCAGTTTGAATTTAGGATAATTAGAAATTACAGATAAAATTTTATAAAATCGATTGTGTTATTTTGTTGGATATATTAAAATAAAGATTATTATCATCAGCTTCAATCATTACCAATATACTTCAAATGAAAGTGTTTCTGAATTTAATTTAAATTATCTGATTCATGGCTTGTTTAGAAGACTTACTTATATCTATATCCATATATAATATGACCTTTTTGAGATCTTTTACAATCTCTGGAATCTAATTTAAAGTTTCAATAGATATATTGCAACCGCTCTCCACTCCTAAGTTTAACTGTACTAACATGAGAACTGGGTCGAGTAAGAATAAAATAAAACAATAAAATCAGTAAAATAATACCCTGTAACTCCCAGTCTACATAATACATTATGTCTAAAACAAAACAATAGAGTAAACAAGAATATAAGAACACAGCGGGATGGCTATAATGGGCATGAGCATACAAATATATGGGTAGATCATGAATAGAAGAGGTTACAGTGCACTAAAGACATTACAATACATTAACCTTAAATCCTTTACATTCTAAAATTACATAAAACATATGGATTAAGCTAACTTTCATACTAAGAGACATATATTTAAATTGAAATTATATAAAATCATTAATAATCAGAAAATATGTTTGTCTATGATATAATATTGAAATTAGCAAAATGAAATGAATGACAAAGGCATAAAGATGTAGAAGATTGAATGGGCAATGAAAAGCAAATAAGAATTAACTAATGTAAATGAATAATGAATAGACTTAAGGATGGAAGGAAGATAAGAGAATGTGTTAAGGTAATGACTAGTTAATTTTTACAATGAAATAGGAATCAATGAAGAATGAATAAATTATACTGGTGTAATAAAATAAAATGGTGACAGAACTAAAAATAAAATATGGATGAACTATGATAACAATTTTGGTGTTGATGAATCCTGAAACATTAATCTGATACTACTAAAACAAAAGCAAAAGGTTCTAAGTTTAACTAATCAAAGGAGCTTTAAATCTTTGTGATTTTAATTAATCAATAAAATAACAAGAATAAAGATAAGAGACTAAGATAATGTATACCAAATGAATTAAGCAATAAAATCTAACAAAATCAAAGTTTAAAATTATTAATCAATTATTTCTCAGGGTTCGTACAATTGAAAATTTAATAATTTCATAGTATATATTTAGATTAGCCAGAGGGATTTTATGACTATCCAAATACAGGAAAGTAAAATAAGTTTTACTACAAAAATGGAATTACTAAAAGGGATCTAACTCCTTTCTAAACTTTTCTAAACTTTATATTAACTCAACAAATCCATAGTAACATGTAAATGTAACAGTCATGTTAACCATTAGATAATTTTATAATATTTTAATAACAATTACTGTATTATAATAAAAATAGAACAATAAGAACATCAGCTAAGAATAATTTAAACTTGACATCTTTGACAGTATACCTATGTTTAGTGAATGATTGTATCTTACAATTTATTAAAATATTATTTAAAATCAAATATTTTGTTTTTAAGATATCATTTTAAATAGCATCTCTGCATTATATCAACAATATTTTAATCAGTCAATAGTATAATTTCGGTGACAGTATTTTCAGATCTAAAATCCCTCACTAAGGAAAGCCATAAGCTTGAAAATTGTCTGGAGATTTGGATGAGTAGGCACTAGATAGGAATTTTGATGAACAAACCTTCTAGCAACTTTTGGCATTATTGTATGGAGAAAGCTGCTACTGGTTTTTGTTTTTTTTAAATTTGGAAAACAAAGACAACCAAGTAAAGATTTGAAAAAGAAACGTCATTATTTGCATTTTTCAAGTAAATTTATAAAAGACAAAACAAATTAAATTATTTTAATTATAGTTGATCTTATAGTAAAAGTTGGATTGTTAAAAAGTCAAGTTGCTGGAATAGGAGAGCTAAACTACATGGTCTTCCACTCTCAATTTTCATTGGACCAAAGCTGAGCAAATCTTAAAAAAACTGAAAGCCTGAAAGAAACCCATCTTGTCTACATGCTTTTGATAATGAATAACCTGCATGAATAAGAAAGGACCATTAAAGCTCCATTAATCAAAATGATAGACTGTTTTATATTTGTAGCAAGAAATATTAAGTTCCTTTCAGAAACTAATGAAATTCAATTTTACATTAATTAAAAGTCTACACCATTGGAAACAAACAAAAATATATTTGGATTTACGAAATGTGTTCTAATTTCTTCAGGTAAATTTGCCATCACAAGATTTATAGCTATAATAAAATTTCACTTAAATCTGTCATTGCAATACTTAAATAGAATAATATTTATTTTCCTATAATTATACCAAAATTTTAATACTTTCTTGTAATAAGTTTTTGCGCTAGAAACATAGGCAATCAATTTGTATATATAAATTGCTATTCCAAAACTTATTACTGATTTTGCCAATCTATGGATCCATTAAGTAACTATATTTCATAAATTAAACTTATTATGAATTATAATTAATATCTATATCAGTGTCTATTATTTTTCGTTAATTTCTGTTGATTATTGATTATTATCTTATTATATTTATTTAAAATTCATATTATGTAAGTTTATAATTTACTTGAGCTTAGTTCTAGACATATGGAAGAGAATAGATATAGAATTGACAGACATAATGCTTCCTTTAGTCTGACCACAGATGAGTGTGTATTCTCCTAAAGTTCTGATTAATAGCTATTACTCTTATTGTATTATTTGGTTAATGATGCCATAGATGTTATGGACAACAAGCACATACTATTTATAGATATCTGTCATTCACTCTTGGCAAACTAGCTATATAAATCCTCTTTGTTCGTATTATAATTATTTAAATCAGTATTATTACTCCTATTTGGATGATGGTCATCATCATACTTAGTACCATTATCAGTGTACCATCTAATCATATTTAACATTACGTTCAGTCACAAAAGTGCATCAAGGTATGGTTATATATGTATTTACTTCCTGTTAATATCCTAATGTAAGATAGATAGATAGATAGATAGATAGATAGATAGATAGATAGATAGATAGATAGATAGATAGATAGATAGATAGATAGATAGATAGATAGATAGATAGATAGATAGATGGGTGGGTGGGTGGGTGGGTGGGTGGGTGGATGGATGGATGGATGGATGGATGGATGGATGGATAGATAGATAGATAGATAGATAGATAGATAGATAGATAGATAGATAGATAGATAGATAGATAGATAGATAGATAGATAGATAGATAGATAGATAGATAGATAGATAGATAGATAGATAGATAGATAGATAGATAGATAGATAGATAGATAGATAGATAGATAGATAGATAGATAGATAGATAGATAGATAGATTGGTAGGCAGGCAGGTAGGTAAGTAGATATATAGATAGACACAGATAGATAGATAGACAGACACATAGACAGACAAAAAGATAGACCATAGATAGACAGATAAATAGATAGATATATAGATATATTATTATTAAAAATATCTTAGAAAGAAGGGTCTTTTATCATCAACGATAATAATGCAATTAATAGACGTGACACATGCTTCACTATCTCCAGAAAATGGTCAAGCTGATTAATTTACATGTACATTTGCATATATTATCATTTAATAATATCACAACAACTATTATTATTTTGGCTGTGATTATGAGGGATAACACCTCGATAGCGTGTAGTCTGGATTAACTCATTTTGATTGTTTACTATAAACGGCTTCTTCAACCAGCGTTTTAAAGCGCTTGTATACACTAATAATAAAAACAATAAATTGTTAAATTCACTTTTAAAAAAATGTTCATCTAAAAACTGAAATGACTAAGCATTTTAAAATATGTACTCAAAATGAAGAATTTTTTTTTCTCAAAGTTACAAAATATTATTTAAAAAAAGTATATATATAGGTTAAAAAAAAAAAAAAGAAAAAGGTATAATTTCATTGATTACTTTGAGGTCTTGATATCATTTGACCTGTAAGAAGTTTTAGTACTGGCTTTTCAAAATCATTCTGCATGTCAAGACACTTCTTGCACATCACTGAGCAAAATCTTAATAATAATTTCTATATCCACTTTCAGAACAATCAGTTTCTAACAGGATATTTGAGTTAAATGTCTCAACTTGTTTCAAACTGATCCATAACTATTTTCAACTATATTCTTGAAATGAGATTTAACTTAGAAAATATATATATATTAAAAAAATATCTTTAGCAATATATGTAAAGTACAAACAAAATATAATTCAAAATTTGAATTAATAAAATAGTTTTCAAAATAAATATTGTTCAAGTCAAAAATGTTTTTATATACACTTTTTTTAAAACATTATATATGTGTGTGTACGCGCGCGTGCGCATGTTTGTTAACAAAAAACCATTAATATCATGATCTTAATCTCTTTTTTCTCTATCCTTAAAATGGTATATTTAATTTTTCTGTTTCTTAATCCTCCCCCTCTCGAAAAAGCACACACACACACACACATATACACACAAAAAAAAAAAAACAATTAAATATCTCAATTTCTTCGGAGTCCCTTGAATGGAATAAATTACATTAGCAGAGTGGAATCATGTTTGAATTAAAATTAATTTGAAATTTCAAAAAAAAAAAAAAAATCTTATTTTACTTATTTCAGCAAAATTACTAAATTTCAATTATTTATCTTTAAATTCAGTTTATTTTCAAATTCTATTTCTTAAAGGTGGGATAAAATTTATTACTTTATTAGATTATATTTTTATAAATTTATATAATAATACCAACTTAAAGATAAAACTCACACTTAAAAATAATTTAGAAAAAAAAATTTTATTTATAAACATAATAAGCTACAGATACTCTTGTTTTTCAATTAATAAACAGGCCAGTGTAAAACAGTTTTTGTATATGCAGTATATTTAAACATATAATTTACAAGCAAACAAAATAATTGTTCAAAAATAATGCATTTAATTTGTTTGTTTTTTTGTTTTGTTCTCTTTGTTATATATATAAAAAAATAATGTACAGACGCATAAAAAATCGATTAACTTTCATTTACGAAAGATTTGTTTTTGATATAAATATGTAAGAATATAATTGCAAGACAGAAGTTTGTATATATATATATAGTACGTACATTAACTCCCCTCATATACACATTAATGCCAAAAAAATTTTAATGAATTTTTAAGATAAGGGAATTTTAAAAAATCAGTTATTTTAAAAGATAAAGGAGATTAAGATCGCTCTGATGAAGACTGCAGGACAAATGAAACTGTCAGGAAAATAAAGGAATCATTGAAATTTTTTTTTGCATTGAAGTGTATATGAGGGGAGTTATTGTAAATGCAAAGAAAGTGAAAGGAGAAAATTAAAAATATACTTTTAAGTTTTTATATATAGTAATTTTTTATTGTATTGTTTCTGTATTTTCATTTTCTCATGTATTTCAGTAGCTATATGGGGTCATAAAACCTAATGCCATATAAATAATGTTATTTTTTCAAGATTCAATGTTTTTCAAATTGTTGCTTTATCATATTGATAATTAGAAAACCACTGTTCTGATATGACAAAGTATTATGTTACAGAATTGTGATTTGTCTCTGATCGATATGATGAAGTATTTTGAACAAGAAGTTTTTTAAAAATAAATATTTGAAAAATCAAGCAGTAACCCTTAACTTTGCATGCTTTTAAAAGATTAAATAATGTTTTGGAAACCCTGTAGTCAAAAGTAATGCTTCATTATGTAGATGGTTATGGTACTCAATTATGAGTTTACTTTCTGGAAAAATTCTTTTGCATGGATATGAGCATCAGTTTTATTTTGCTTTTAATGATGTTGTAGTACTTATTGAATAAAAAAAAGGTGAACTTGAAAGTATGCCAATTTTTCTGCTACTCATAAAGCACTGAAGAAAATAAACATTAAATCACATCTTTTATACAATACTATGAAAGATAGTATTCGGAATTAAAGTATTACGTTTTCACAAAACAAATGTCAATTAAAGATATTTTCAATAAACCATATTTTAAAATTAAGACTGCAAATATATTTTTTATGAAATCTTTTATGAACCCTTATTTATCTTTCTGAAGACTAAGGCATTCTGAAATACTGTGCTGTCTCAATAATATTGTGTGTAAATTGAAGTCTTTCCATTAGTTGTTTTATTAGGAATTGTCCAATAACAGCTAGAGAAATTTTTGCGAAGTCAGTATTTTGCCTCTTCTTCCTTGATCAACTGACTTTGTGAAAATAAAATAATGTTATTAGTTTTCTCACACTTATTCAAACTGTTTAGACTTTTCAGAATTTCAATTAGATTCTCATAATTTGTAAATCATACACTTAAATCTAACTAATATTTCAGTGTTATTGAATATCTAAAATATCTGATATCAAAGCTGGTGTAATTGACTTTCTACTGAGGGTATTTGTATGTCCCTAAATTTTTAATGCATCTCTTTAACCAAACTACTTAATCTATTAGCATTGAAAATATGAAATACTATAGATATTTTGATATTTTAAAGTATTTGATCTTTAAGTTTATGAATAAATTATTCAGTGTTTTGCCAGTGAAAATGGAAGCTTTAATGGTAAAATTAAAAAATTATCTGATTTAATCAAAGTTTCCTTTAATGTAAAAATTACTTTACATTTATCACATGATCACCATTTCTTATGCTTGCTCATAACTGTTATTAAAATGGGAAAAACTCTCCATGCAGTAGTGCCTACTCATCCAATATCCCCAGACTAGTTTCTAGCTTGTGGCTTTCATCAGTGAGAAGCCTTGGAACTGAAAACACTGCACCTATATCTTAGTACATAGATCTTAGGATCTAAATGCAGTGAGGATCTGAGAGCACTGCACCTAGATCTTAGGATCTAGATGCAATGCTCTCAGATCCAAGGCTCCTCACTGATGAAACCCACAAGCTAGAAACTAGTCTGGGGATATTGGATGAGTAGGCACTAGATAGGGATTTTATGCACAAGCCTTCTGGCATCTATTGATTACTCTGGCTTGCAATGAGTGGCACTACATATGGAGAGTTTTGCCTGTATTAATTACTTTACATTTAGATAAAGATTTTCCACTTGCATCACATTTCTTTTTCATATCATCAATTTTTGTAAAGTTTTGTTTATAATGTATTGTAACCATTAGGAAGCAAGATATTTTTAATTACATTCCTTTCTTGCCCAAGATGACTTTCATAAGAAAATTGTGGTACTCTCATCAGGCTTTTATTTACAGAAAAATATATCAGTAAATTAATGGTATAAATTAAAAGTGAGGTATCTGTTAGTCTGGTTCATGAGAATCTCTAACAATCAAAAAATTTAGAAAAATAAATTTTCTATTAGTTTCAATTTCATCATGTCATTGATTTAAAAAAATCAGATATAAACGAAGCATACATTCCATGAAATCATATAATAAATTTATATTCTAAATATCTGAGCCATATATAAAAAAGGTTTTTGCCAAAAACAGTCAATTTTTTATTTTTTTAAAAAAAGTCATGAGAAGATCAACATAGATGGCAGTACTTGTTTATATTTATGGAATTCATGAATTAAAAATATGTACACAATGCAATATTTTACCAGTGATATAATAAAATGAGATATTGTGCTATACAGATAAAACCTCTACAACAGAAGTACAGAAAAACAAAGATGACATGCAAGATGATATGCCAAAATTGATTCATAAATTGTACTTGGCAATAAAATTAAAATTAAATGAAAAAAAACAATGGAAATAGTCAAACGTTGTTAGCCGAGAGGTCATCGCAGCTGCCTTGCAAGCAAGTAGTTGATTGCAGATGGTGGGTTCACGTCCCGGATGATGCTATGACATATGAAAAAATAAAAATATAAAATGAAAATGCGATATATAGAATTTTAAATCCTAGACAGACTGTTGTCAATCAATGGTTGCAAACATTTGGCTAAGAATTGAGCTAAAGTGTATGAGAGATCCTGTACAACAAATGATAGGTGTTAATTATGCAAATTAGAAAATATAGAATATAATGAAGAATTCTCTTCTCTGGAGTTGATTTTTATATCATCACTCAATTGATAAGAAGTTTAAGTTTTTTTGACTAAATAAGCCAGAGGATTTCTATCAAACTTTTTATATTCATCATCATTTAATAAATTTATTTATTTTTAACATTAATCAAAATGATCAAATAAAAAGTTGAATTTCTTTCTGTTGGGACCATGACATATAGATACATCTCTTTTTAAATCAAAAAGAGCAAAAAACTCTAGTTAAATTACTATTAGATTTATAAATGCACTTTTTAAAATATCATAAATCTCATATGTAACAAAATTGCTAGAGTGTGCCTCTATATTTCTTTAAAAATATTCTACAAATATTATCTTCTATGGGAATTTGTTTTGAATCGTTAGCATGGACTAAAACTTTTGATCAATAGAAAAATTTTATCTGAAGAAAGCTGACAATTTTGGCAACCTGTAATCTCATGGAATGATATTTATAATAATCCTTTTTTATCTACTAACAAGACCTGGTAAATATATTCTCTGAGGCTAAACATCTTTTGATGTGACTACAATAATCTGATGAAAGCCATATTGGTCCAGAAACATCTGTAATTAAAAATATCCTATTCTCTAATGATTACAATAACTATATTATAAACAAAGTTTAATATGATGTTGATGTTATGGGGAAAAAAAATTAATAAAAATAAAAATCTTTATTTGAATATACCATAATTCTTCCTTACATTAAAGACTCAATAATAAGACCAGCAGACATCTATGTTTGAGTACAAAATAATTTTTTTTTTAAAAAGGGTTACTTATAAGATTAGCAGACATCTTTTTAGTTTTAACTATTAAGATTTATTTTCCCCTGGAAAAAATCTAGATATCTTTTAGTAAACATGAAAATCAAATACTTTTACAACAACAAGGTGTTTATGAAATGTCATGAAATGATGAGGATAAATCAAATAGACACATCAGAAATTAAAGAACTTAAAAATACTTTCAGACAAAATGACAATTACATCACATTTCATCTTGTGTTTTATAGCTATTGACTACATCTAATGTTTATAACTGCAATATTAGTTAGATTGAAAAGTATGATACACAAAACTATTTAAAATCCTGAAAAAATAAAGTCTTTAAACAAGTATAAAAAAACTCAATATATTGAAGATCCATTATTTTATTTCTCTCCCCAGTCTCTAGCAATAAATGTGAAAATGTAACTAATGATTGGATAATGACCTGAAAAAAAAATTATGAAAACACAAATAGAGATATAACAGTACTCATCTTTTTGTGGAAAGGATTTCTGTGTCTGAAGATGTGGATTGTAGACAAGGTTTTCTTTTTTGCTGTTCATAGGAATTTCTCAATTCAAAGAACTGATAGGTATTATTTCCTTAATTTTATCATTTACCTATAAAAAATCTTCATTATACCATATATATATACACGCTCACACATTTTGCAAATATAGGTATAAAATATTTTTACTATAAAATTTCAAACAATGTTTTACACATATATCAATGATTAATTATTACTAAATAGTTATTGTGTATAATTTTCAATGATTTTATGATAATTTGATATTTTTTCTATATATCATTTTGGTTCTCTTTCCTCTAAAAAATACTGGATAAAGGTTTTTACTATATATGTGTACATATATACAATGAAAAATAAAATACAATGTATAGTTCAAAAAAGATAAATAATGCTATTAATAATCACATTATTCTTACAAACAATAAAACAACCTTCTAATATATATATATATATATATATATATATATATATATATATATATATATATATATATATATATATATATATATATATAAAAAAAAAATATCACTAGAAAAAAACTACAAAATTTAAAAATGCCTGTATAAAATTAAAGATTAAAATTCTTTCTATACTACTTCGGTATATATATATATATATATATATATATATATATATATATATATATATATATATAATATATAATAAAATTCAAATAGCATATAGTTTGAATACATTAATAATTTTGACTACTATCTTCAATATCATGTTATTGTAATCACACTCAGTCTATTTCTAATGATAATAATTGTAATTAAATATACACCTATATTTTAACTCATACTTATTTATTAAGACATATAATTTATACTAAAAATGAGAATGAATAAAAAAAACTTTTAAGGTTCTTAATGATTGAAGACTTTTGTTTTTTTAATTAAAAAAATAAAAATAATAGTTTCTTTCTTCTATGATCTATTTAAATATTAGTGAATGTCTGTGCTGTTGTAAAGTGAATAATACACTCTCATTCCAGGATACTTAAGATTGGCCAATGAAAGAAAACTTAAGTACAAAGAAAAGATAGGCATTCTTATCTTTACAAAGTATCTATCCTGTGCCTTGGATCAAGAGCTTCCTCACACTGAACAAAAACAATGTTGATTTAATATAGTAGGACAGTGTAAAGAATTGATACCTTCTGTTTAAATTACTATTAGAAACTGCACTAACAAATCTTTTAATCAATTATAAATAAGAATACATATATTATTCATAACTATCGTCAACCATTAGCAATCCATTGCAGGATAAAAGTCTCTCCCAGTTCAATCCTTCTTCTCTGATCTCTAACCTCTCTTCTCTACATCACTCCTGCATGCTTTCTTATTTCACCCATCCATCTCACATGTGGTCTTTTTCTGAGTCTTTTACAATCTCTTGGAATCCAGTTTTCAAGTGTCCATCTATTACCATACCTTCTAGCAATATGTCCAGTCCAGATCCACTTCAGTCTTTTAATTCTTTCAATAATGTCAGTAACACCTGATTGTTTTCTTACTCATGTATTGCATTTTCCATATCTTCTTGTTACTCCTAACATGTATCTCTCCATACTTCTTTGAGTGGTCTGAAGTCTATATATTGCTTTTCTATTAAGTGTCCAAGTCTCACATCCATAAGTAAAACTGGTAAAACAAATTTATTAAAAACCTTTCCTTTCAAACACATGGGCATATTTCCTTTTAATATTAAATTATTTTTACCAAAAGTACTTCAATCAAGTTTAATTCTACGATCAATTTCAAGCATTATGTTTCTATCTGTAGTAATAATCTGACAGAGTTATTTGTAGTAACTTCTTCTAACTCATCACAACCAATCTTTATTTTCATCTTTTGAGAAAATCCATTGAACATTAGTCTTTTTAATGTTTATCTTTTGTCCTACTTTCTTACTTTCATCTGATAACTCTTGCAACATTTATTGATGCTCTGAAACATTATTTGCAAAAACAATTACATCATCTGCAAAATCTAAATAACTTAAAAAATCTCCATTCACTTTTACTTCTTTCGCTTCCCATTTTAATCCATAAAATACTTCTTGCAGACTGCTGTAAACTTGGAGATATGAAGTCACCCTGTCTTACACCCTCCTCAATGTTAACTTTCCTAGTATTATTATGTAATCTAACTATTATTGTTGCATTTTTATAAATATACTTCAAAATATGGCAGTATCCTGGGTCTATACCTTGATGATCCAATGCTTTAATCACTGAAGAAATGCTTATAGAATTGAATGCCTTTTCATAATCTACAAATTCAAAGCATAACGGCAACTCATATTATTCATTGATCCTTTCTATAACTTCTCTCAATACTTGGATATGATCCATTGTACCAAAACCACTTTTAAATCCAGCTTGTTCTTTTGGTTGGTTGAAATTCAAAGTTCATATATTAATAACAAAACTTATATTTCAATTTCATAAATATCAGTTTATATTCAACATAAACTTTTAGAATCAATAATTTATACGCTAATCAGTGAATAGTAGATACTGGATTTGGATGTTTAGATCCAAGTTCAAAGCTTCTTACCCACTAAAAATAATAGCAAAACAATTTGTTTATGTGGGTGTAGAATATTATACATAACCCATTTATTACTCAATCTTACATTTCATAAATAATATATATATATATTTATCGTAATATATATATATAAATAAATTGCAACAGGTCAAGCGTTGTTAGCCGAGAGGTCAGCGCAGTCGCCTTGCAAGCAAGTAGTTGGTTGCAGACAGTTGTAGGCTCGCCTCCCGGTCGATGCTATGACGTGAAAAAAAAAATTGCAACAAAACAGTTTTGTAAAAAAAACACTGTTCTAATAAATAATAAATTATATTTTATTGCTTTATATTTTCATATAATCCATTTTTCTAAAGCGTAAACATATAGATTATATTTTAAAAATTTATTAACAAATAAACAGGTTTCCACAGCATGATTTTTTGATTCGGCAAACAAACACCAATAACGAAGTAGAAAAACATATTGCAGTTGTGGATATATATATATGATAAATAAAAAAACGACGAATTAATCATAAATCAAGACCTCTTTGTCTCTACTTGATTCACTGACATATCATTTCGTTTATGTTAAATTTCAAGCACCAATTTTTTTTTTTAAAATAATTGTTTTGAAAACTTTTAAAGGCTGCCCTTTTAAAACATATTTCAACATTGCAGATACAGATGTTTAAGAGTGTTGAGGTATAATATTTTGTTTCATGAAGCATTCAAGCTGTGAAAACAAATCAGTTTAAAATAGAAATGCTTTGAAAATCAACACATGAATTAACAATGATTAAATGTTTTTGTATGTTGTTAGTAGCTCAATATGAAATGCTAACTTTTTATAGGCAAACACACACATATGTGTGTGTGCTCAATGAGTATTTTTGACTTATTTTATATTGCATATAACATAAATTAAAAGAAAAAAACAAATTCATCTGTAGTTTCTCAGGTAGATGATTTTCCAAAGCAAGTTTAACATTTTTACTTTTAAAACAAATTTTTATTGTGCTAAAAAAATTTTTAAATCTAACATTTATGAAAAATTTTGTTTAAATTCAATTAGCAACATTAAATAGACTAGTATAATGTTTATAGATTACAAATAATACATTATTTATATACATAGCATTGACATAAAAAAATTAATAATAGTAAATTAAGAAAAAAAATATTATAATGGTGTTGGGTGAGTAACCAGACTCTGTGTAGCATTAACAATGCTTGGGAGGGCAAGTGCCTGATCTCTATTTTTAATTTTTGAGATTTTATTGAAAAACTGTGATTATAATTTCTTAGATGTAGAGTTGAAGCAAAGATGGCATCTTATAAACCAAAGGGTATACACAAAGAAAATAGTGATTCTAATTAAAGAAAAAAATCTTCCAATAGCTCAAACAAGCTCTTAATTGATAAATGCGGTAAGAAAAAATATTTAAAATCTCTATCCGGAACATTCTTATCCCAGACCAATTGGTTTTGAGCTTATGGCTCACCTCAATGAGGAGCTAGAATATTCAAGCACTAAATCTAAAATATCAACTCAAAACCCAGCACTTATTTAATACATATCTATAGAGCCGTAAGTTCGAAACCAATTGATCTGGGGATAAAAATATTCTAGGATAGAGATTTTAAATATTTTCTCTTACTGCACTTATTAAATAATAGCTTGTTTGAGCTAGTGGTACAATCCCTATATTACATATGGTTTTTAAAATAAAGTCATGCTATATATGACTTGCTTTATTGATTAATACTTCCTTGTATCATTATTAAATCTTTTTTCTTAACATTGTAGTGAATTTCAGATATTCGATGCTTCTTAGTGGTATCAATTTTAAATATTTGCACATTCCTTATTTTCTTTAAATATTATCTTGGTAATTGTGAAAAATTTATTGGTGAACTGCTGCCTTTTTGTATTAGTTACCTTTGATACAACTCTTAGTGGAGTATGTTATTTTCTTATTGATCTTAGTCAAGTCTGATGCAACTTCAAAAAACTGTTAATATTTTAAATCAGTTTGCAAGATTTTATTTAAATTCTTTACAGTGTTTTTTTTTATTTGGTTAGGAAAATTTGCCAACTGTTATTATTATTTTTCTTAATTGTTGTTGCTTTTTTAGTATTAACACATATCTTACATTTTGCCGTGTGATGATCCCTTCTTGTGTTGAAACTACGAAAAACATTACAATCGTGAAATAAAGATTCTGCAGCATTTTCATTTGAATGCTTCCATGTCCATTTCCATTTAGCATTTATCTCAAAGAAGAAACTCATATAGTTTTTAATTAAATCAGTAAATACTAACTCCAGAAATATGAAGAGAACCAGTCAATAAATAACACTATTCAAAAGCATTTTCAGTCGTGAGCATCTTTATTACAGACAACAGTTCTAATATTTAATATATATATAAAACAAATCTCCAAACAGATATCATAAAATTGACATTCTAATTCAGGGATCAGAAACTGGTGGATCCAGAATTGTAGGTGGCGCTTTAGTGGAAAAAATGTGGCTTTCTTATTTTGGATTTAAAAAAAATTATATAAATTTTATTAAAAATTTAATATAATATAAAATAATATTTTATTTATGTATACTGTTATATAGTTTTAAATTACGCTTTATGCAAAAAAAGTGAAACTTATTATTATTAGAAAAGAATTATATGGCTTAGCGCTTTCAGGGAACATAAGCCTCCATATTCATAGCCTATCATGGGAGTGTCGGCTTACATTGAGATTTTAAGCGAAGCTTAGCAGTAATTTATGCAAAATTTATTCAAAGTTTTCTTTCATAAAGACCATTTTCTGGAGATTGCTAAGCCGTATAATTCTTTTCTAATAATACTAAGCTTCACTTTTTTGGGTAAAGCGCAATTTAAAACTTACCACTCAAAGATGAAGTAAAAACGAGCATTTTATTTCAATTATTATATAATTTGTAACTAATTTTTATTAATTTATTAAAATTTAATTAATATAATTAATACAAGAGTATATATAAATATTGTGATGAGTAGATATAAATTTAAAATCGCGTACTACGCGTGCACACTATAATGTGTCAGTAGAATTGTCATTATAATTTGTGCTTTAGAAGAACACTTAATTATTTTTATTCTGTTTGATTTATATGTGTTTTAACTCAGTTTTAAGATATAAACAATTTATTTTTTATTACATTAAACGTGTGATAATAACTCTCATAAAATAATGAATTCCAGAAAAAGAAAATTAGCTGAAGAAAATAGAAGTTTTTATTAATAAAATGTGGACAGAGAAATTTGCATATATAGAAGTGGAGATCCTCAATGTTTAAATTGTCATTTCAATCAATCAATAGTATTCTGTCCTTTAGATAGGTTCAGAGAATAGTCATGATTTAAATTCATCCATTCTTCCATTTCATTCTTTTCCTTGCCCATTTCTTCAATTCCACTCTCTGATATTCTCAATCTTCTTTCCTCATTTACTCTATTCAAAACTTCTTCATTTGTTATTTTACTCATCCAATTAATTTTTTCCATTCTTTTCCATGTCCACATCTCAAAGGCTTCAAAATAAGAAATCTAGTAATATTGAATATTGAATGACATTTTCTTCAAAACATTTAAATTTTAGTAAAAAGGGTAGCTGAGAGCATTATTATTTCTATGCTATCGCACAGAAATATGCTGTTTAGGTGGCCTCCACTATATAATGTTTTATTTCAATGCGTAAGTGTAGAAATAGTCCGTTGTATGTGGTGGCTGTGTCTATTTCTATGTTAATGTACAGAAACATGACCGTTGTCTCAGCTTATGCTCAGATTTATGTTACGCATTTTAGATGTGTGATCAGATTTCAATTTTTACTACAGTATTGTGTGAGGGTGGCTGGAATTCCGACTGTTAAAACTATTTCAATATTCATTACGACCTTCTTTCCCCATATCTCCCCTGTTTTATGAAGCTCTACTAACAATTATGAGCATTTGCTCATGCTTCCCTAGTCAAGATTTCTTCTTGAAAAAATTGGGCAAGGGGAGGTTCAAGTGTGATTTTGATCAAGTCATGCTGAAATTCACGTTTGGGGGAGAACAACTGCAATCTTAATAAAATGGCTGAATGAAAGTTTGCCAATGTCAAAGTTTGGGATTTGCCTTGCTCCAAAACTGACTCCATCACATTTTTACAGCATTATGGAGTAGTGGCATGTGTGAAAAAGTGTTTGTGCGGTGAAGAAATGAAACTATATCATTGCATAAGCTACCAGTTCAAATGCAAGGACCTAACTCTGTGAGCTTTGTCATGAGAGGTTAATGTTTCAGGCATGACAGCTAATCAGTGGGCCAGTGATGATTTTTAAGGTTGATGAGACCTTGTTTAACCATCAGTCTGAATTTAAGTGGTGGCATGTGCACAAAGGGGCATACCGATTCCCTATTATTAGGGCTTGAGTTGTGTACTGTTAATTCACATGTTAAGAATCCAAACCCAAACAAAAGGTGGTTTGAAATGTATGTATTTCATGGAATATCCATTAAATGTAAATACTTAATTGTAATATAAAAAATTTACTTCTTTTGAATACCAAACAAAAAAAAAGTAATAAAAAGAATAAAAAGTAAGTACTTATTATTTTTGATTTATGTATTTTTTGTAAATATAATTATTTGATTTTTAATGAAGAAAAAAAAAAACAAGGCTGGACCAGCAACATTATATTTATGTTTGTTTACAAACAAACAACACCATCAAGTGTTTTCAACATGCTAATATAAAACTACCATAAAAAGTATCCTGATGGTGATAACAGAAGGAAAGCTGTCAAAGAATTAGAAAAGAAAACATTACTTCATTACTCAAATTTGATAATATGAGCAAAATCTTCATCAAATACTACTGAAGCAAATTTTACATTATCCCAAGAAATAGCAAAAGCAGGTAAATCATTTACCTATTACAAATTTTTAAAAAATTGCATGTAGAATCAAAAATTTTGGTTAAAGATATGATTATAAACATCAGAGCTACCAAGAATGGGTGGATTCATTCTATTCGTGATCCTTTGTTCAAAAAATTTACAATGCTTTTAAGTTATAGCCTGGGGGTGGGTGATTTACTCTCTTTGTTTACATATACATTGACCTGTGTTTAATTTAAAGGCTAAGATAGGTAAGAAAATTAAAGATATACTCCTCCAAGCTAGAACTGTAAAGAAAATTAATTGCAACTATTTCTGAAGAAGTTTCAAATAATTAAATCATCCATATTAATTCTTGTGAAGTTATATCCATTGCTGTTGATGAACCAAGTGATATTTGTGATACATCCCAATGTGCCACAGTAATTAAGTTGCATTTTCAAGAGCTAAAGAAGAATTTCTGAATGTGTTGTTACTTGGAAAACATACTACGAGTAAAGATATTCAGAAAGTTTGTTAATATGTTCACAAAATAAAAATATTGATCAAGTAGTATGCATTGTGACAGAAGGTGCCCTGCTATGATTGCAAAAAACATGGGATTTGCCCAATTATTCACCATTCATATTTCCCCATGAAATTATTTCATTTCATTGTATTTTGCAACAAGAAGCTTTAGTTGCAAAATCATTAAGATTATTACCATAACTAAAAAAATGTAATAGATATTGTTGTACCAATAATCAACTGGATCCAATCTAAAGTGGTGAATTATAGATTTTTTAACACAGAAGAAATGAAAGTCTAAATAACAACTCAGTTTCATTTACATCTGTAAGATGGTTATCAAATGGAAAACATTAAAATGGTTCCTAGGGTGTTTAGAAAAAGGGAATATTTTCTTGAGATGTAAAAATTGCAATGTAGAATACTTACAATAACGTATAATTACTCAAAAATCCAGAATGGATTCAAAATCTTTGTTTCTTGATTGATATGACTGACCATTTTAATAAGAAAATTGCAAGGAAAAGAAAATACATCTTTATAATTATTAGAAGTTGTTATATCCAAGAAGAAATTGGGAGTATTTTTGGAAGATGTTACTAAGGATAAATTTGTATTTTTTGAAAATTTAAAGAATTATAAACTGAGCTTTTCAAATCAAGAGAAAATTGATTGTAAAATATCTGTGGAAATAATAACCTTAATTTTAAATTCCTTTACTAGCAAATTTCAAGATTTAAAAAAAAACCAAACAGAAATGTTATATCCACTAAGATGTAACTTGAAACTAACAGCTTCTCCTGAAATATCCATTACAGAACTACAAATAGAGCTTCTGGAAATTCAAAATAAAAATACTTGTATTCAACAACCTCAGGAAATGGTAGCATAGGTAGGAATAGAAGAAATCCAGACGACTATGGAACAAACACCACAGGACATCATTTTTAAGTGATGTAATTTTTTTCCAATTAATTATTCAAATGCTAGGCAACTAGCTTTTTGGATCTTGGTGGCCCTTTTTGATGCAACATATAATTGTGAACAATTGTTTTCTTCAATGAACTATATTAAAAATAAACACAGGTGCAGACTGACTGATTCAAATTTGAAGGCTTTATTATTATTAAAATGCATAAAATGTGCTCTAAATTTTAGCAACTTGCCTGAGAACATAATTGTTCAAAAGTCATATTAGTATGTATATAAATGATTTTTTTCACTGATAAATTGTATAAACCAAATTTAAAGTATTTACTAGAAATTTACAAAAAAAAAGTTCTAATTAAAAGTAAAAATTTTATTTTTTTTTATTTTCACCCACAAAAATATTATATGCAAGCTTAAGAGATGTTCAAATCTTGTATATATGTAAGTAATGCTATTAAATTTATAAATAATGAATGAAATTGATTTCAAGTTGTGGCTCCCTAAATTTTTTTCCTAATTTTTTTGTCAAAATGGTTCTCCATCTCAAAAATAATCCCAACCCCATATTCTAATTGAACATTTTCCAAACCGTATTTATTTCAACACTAGTAAATTTTTTATTCATCATAAAGTTGTCATTGTTAATAAACCAAACATCTTTATTTTTACATTTCCTATCAGTGCATTCATTGCAAACCATTTTTATCTTGCTAGAATTAAAGTATTCATTATCCAGGAATGCAGTCAACATTGAGTGATCCAACTTATCTTTATTGTAACAATATAAGTGCCATTTAAGTCTTACATTAATGTTAGTTCTGGATTCACTGTAGTAAACACACCAATGGTATATCCACCTGCAGCAATAGCTGCATATATTTTCACAAATCTTAAACTGTGTGAAGAAAATTATCGCTAAAGCTTATGATTGACTTTGAAGATTTATATTACGAAGAGGATGCAAAATTCATTTCAAGATAGTTACAAGATGAACTGTCTTTTGGTAAATTTGCAATTAAATCACCTTTTGAATATATTACTATTTAAAATTCAACTCAAATCAGTGATAACTATAAAATGGCTTCTTTTGACATCAATGAATTGTAATGTTCAATTACTTGTTGTTGTTTTTTTACTCTGACATGTTATTCATTATTTGCTTATTAAAAAGAATTTTGAAGAGCAAAAGGCAAAATTTATTATGATTGTTTTCACTGGGTTAGTTAAGATATTACTGCTTCTTTCAATGATCAATTTGATAAAATAAAACAATTGTGGACAATAGGGATTTTAGTTAGAACTTTAATCTGGCAGTTAACCTTATTGAGGAAAAACTGTGCAACCTGTATTGAATGATAATAATAATATACAGATGATGTTTTTATTTATGCTCCTTCAGAAATGATTTTGGTCATTTTTGATAAATTGACTGAGGATCCAAATTTAAACTGATCTACTGAACATTAGGTTAAGAGAAACAATAAATATCAACATTTGTCAATAAAGCATACAAACAATATGTTGAACTACACAATGCAAATCAAGCCTATTAATTGTAAAGATTATATTTCCATCCAAACTTTTGATGTAGGTTGCAAAACCTTCCTGCACAAGAACCATAATTTGCATAAATCTGAATTGGATAAAAAAAGATAATATGTATGAGTATACATCTGAATTAATAGAGGTAAGATACAATAAATATGCATGATTGAAACATATTAAGCATTTTTTATGATAACTTTTTAAGATTTGATAGTAATTAAATTATAGATAATAAACAACTAAACAGAGTTTAGCCTCTGTGCAAACAGCCTGTATAAACATATAGTGGTAATCATGTGATCATATGCTTGTGTAAGCATAAAGAGTGGTTTAATACCAATCCTGCCCAATATGGTTACGGTGACTGTGGTTATTAAAAAACTAAATACAACAAAAAGTAGTTTAGATCTATATGACTATACAAGCTAGAGAGCTTGAATTGAAAACATTATTGTGTTTTCATTTTGGACTCAGTGCTTTATAATTATCTAATAAGGTAAAAGGTGGCTGCTGGAAAATTGAATTAGATCCTAAGGTCTCGGTACAGTGCTCTCAGATCCAAGGCTCCTCACTGATGAAAGCCACAAACTAGAAACTAGTCTGGGGATGTTGGGTTAGTAGGCACTAAATAGGGATTTTATGCACAAACCTTCCTGCATTCTTTGATTACACTGGTTTGCACTGAATGATGCTATTGTATGGAGAGTTTAGCCTCTGTGTGCACATTATAGATAATAAACCTGGATGGTTCTTCCTTTCATAACTTCTATATCTTCAAATATGAAGAAATTGTGTTATAAAGAATGTGTTTGTTTTCATTCAACAAATATATTCAGCTATTTGATTAAAAACAAATGTAAAATAACATCCTCATTTATTGTTTATCTGATTGTCAGGAACATAATTGCCCTTATGTTTACTATGGTGAATGTATGAGTTAAATAGCATATAGATTGTTAAAATAAAGGTAAGTTTGTATCCATCAATGTTGTCAGTGCTTTTGTATCATGGAACATCTATTTGATCATGTTTTCAATCCTAGCAAGACAAAAATTATTTGCAGTGAACACAGTGATAGAAAACATAACATTAATGAAGCTTAATTTATTATTAATGATAACTTTGTGATGAATAGAAAGTCTAATACCATTCAATTAAATACAGTTGTAATATGTTCAATTATAGTTTCAATTTCATAACTTTTACATATATCAAAAGTTTTTTTTGGGATAAATAATAAAAGTGTTGTCGTTAACAAGGGTGGGCAACACTGAAAATGCAATTAGGCTATATTATTAAATGACTGGTCCTCTCCATATTTCTGGGATTAATATTCCCTCCCTTAATTATATTTTTATGTCAGTGGTTTTTTTTTTAAATATAGTTTTTAATTTTCTGTATATGTCATAAATATGTATTCTCTCTCATTTCTGTCACCATTCATCTTCATAAATATCTGTCGACTGTTTAAAATGTTGTTTGGTGTAATGAGTAACATTTTATATATTTATATATATAAATCTTCTACTTCTTCTTTCACAATGTTGTTTTTTCCTATAGTTGTTCTTCCACTTATGTTTTCAATATTTATACATTTGTAGTTTTAAAAAGTCCATTTTTTAGATAAATTGGCATTTCTTCTTTTCTTTTAATTTTACTCCGACAATGTCTCATTTAATATTAAACAGTTATACTTGCAAATCACAATCTTTCTTCACCTAAAAGTGATCAGAAGTTATAGACAGCTAAATAAAAAGACATTATCAAATGGCAGGCTGAATCCACAATCAAGCGATTTTTAGAAAGTTTACAATTTCCTGGATATTATTTTTTTTAAAAATATATCCATTCATAATCATAAAATTATTAATTTTTACATATATAATTAAAACTACCCAACTTCAAAAGTAAACCAGCATAGCCAAGAAAAAAATAAACTTTATAACACATCCATTGGTTTCACTGCTACAAGCATACTTTTCAAATGCAAATGATTCCAAACTTACCAACAATTGTATACTATTGCCTACAATTCCCAATTACATCCCACACATTCTTTATATTAAAATAACTCTTAAATAAGTTAATCACATCAGAATCATAAATTTTTAATAATAAAGATTCTTTAATTCATCTCTTTATTTCATTTCTTTCAAAGAAGACGTCATTAAAATTAACAGTGTGACCAGCCTGTATTTCATGTATATATAAAGCAGAACATATTTATTTCTAGGCCTACTTTTATGTGTATATACATGAAAAAGATACTGGTCACACTGTTAATTTTGGTGAGGCTTAGGTTTCCTTCTTTGAAAGAAATGAAATAAAGAGAAGAATTAAGAATCTTTATTATCAAAAATTTATGATTCTGAAGCAATTAACATATTTAAGAGTTCTTTTAAATTAAGGGTGTGTCAGATGTAATTGAGAATTGGGGGTAATAGTATATATATGTTGGTAAGTTTTTAGTCCTTTGCTCTGGAGAAATCTGCTTTTAGTAGTAAAACCAATAGTTGTGTTATGGAGCTTATTTTCTTTGGCTAGTCGGATTTACTTTTAAAGTTGGGGTAATTTTAATTATTTTATTTACTAGTTTAGCACATTACACACAATACCATTACTACTTGGGATCTAATGTTTTTTTATTTAAAAACTTAACCTTGACAATGGTGGAAGCTATTTTGATGAAACATTGAAAAATAATACATAGTATGTTACAGAATAAAGATGGAGCAACGTAAGATCAACTCTTGCAGTAGTATGATATGTTCCATATCAAGGTTGGAAGGCATATTCTATTACAACCACATTTTTGTTTTTATTGTCAGTTCTTAAGACTGAACAAACTAATCCAATATATGATGGGATCTTTAGCTAATAATATAGATATATCCCAGATTATAACCTCAGTTCCTAAACATGATAGACCAATGTATTAATCATTCCAACTAAAATAATGTTTTCTTATACAATTTATTTATAAATTGGGGGGGGGAAGGAGTTAGAAAATAATCAAACAAGTTTGAAAAAGGATTAAATATATATTTTTGATTTATGGTATTAATTAAACTTTTGAAAATACCATGGTCAGCACAAAAAAATAGGTTTGAAACTTAACTTGAAATACAAATAAACTGACTGAAAATTGTCTTATTTTGATATATATGAACTGTGTTTCATTAAATCTTGAAATAACTCCATAAACACAACTGAATTATTTTTTTTAATTCAATTTTCTACGAAAGAAATCAATGGAATTAAAATTTTCTTTCTTTTGCTATATCAAAGGCAATAAAGATTGAATACATTAATTCTATATGGTTGAACATTTTATTAAGCACTCATCCAATCTACTATGGTAAATGAAAATTATCTGCATACTGGTTCTGTTGGCTGCTCTGTTTAATCAGAACTTTGCATATGAGGTCACTGTATCCACAGTCACTGCCATGTAGTTTTAAATATGTTACATCAGTAGAAATGTGACTGCAGTGTGAGAAACAATTACTTCTCCACTTTTGATTTGCATGAAAGAAGAACAGCATACAGCAATTAGTTTTTTGTAGAGTGAGACTGTGTCATAATATTTGTTGAAGAATTAAACCTCAATATGGAGAAAGTGTTTTGATGCAAAGAAGCATGTATGAATGGATGTAGAAGTTTAAAGGTGATACAAGTGTCACCCTTTAAGGAACTGGACACCAATATATGTTTATGATTGATATTAACATCGAATATTCATGTGAACTGATTTTTTGGATAGACAAATGACAGTGGATTTCTGTGGCAAATCATTTGGAAATCAGCCATGGCCTTATTTATGCAATAACCCATGACAGATTTGGGTTGTGATAAATTTGTGTGATATAGATACCAAAACAATTTATGGAAGAATACAAATAAGTGTTTGAATATCCGCAAACAAAATTTGACCAATATATTAAAGAAGATGAAAGATTCTTAAAAAAAAATCTTTAACAATGATGAGATATAGATTCAACCTTAGAATAAACAGCAGAGTACAGAATGGAAACATCCTCAATCACCAACCAAGATCAACCATCAGCTAGAAAATTGATGCCTACTTTTTTTCTGGAATTCTCAAGAGACAGTAATGAAACATTATCAGAAAAAGGTTAATCAATCAACAGTGTTCATTACAGTGAAATGCTCACTGAAAAGCTGAAATCTAAAATTCAGATAAAGTGCAGATAATTCCTAACCAAAGGTATTGTGTTGTTGCATGACAATACATATATGCACTTCACTATCCACCCTGATGAAGTTCTCCAAAAACATCATTTTCAGATCATTCTTCTTATAGATCTGATATTTCCCCATTAAATCATCATTTGAATTCCCTGAAAGAATCCCTACAAGGACAAAGATACACATCTGATGAAAAAGTGATGGCACCTTCATGTTTTGCAGTTCAGCCTAAAATATTTTTTGAAGAGAGAATATTAAAGCTTGTTGATAGCTAAACAAAGTGTATTGAAAACCAGGAAGATTATATTGGAAAATGATGTGTGCATCTTTTCTGGAAAGTTGATTAAAATAAATTCTCACTGTCATAATTGTAATGTAATTGTAAAATAAAATAATTTTTCAGAATTACAATTCATTTTATTGTAACATATAAAACATATAATAAATTGAAATTCTGGATAGTCTACATCTATAATAGAAGCCTAATAGATTAGTGAACTATGGAAACAATTAATTATAAATAAAGAACTATAGTTCTTCTTTGTAAAAAGATTTATTGATTTTGTTACATTATTAAATTTTATTTGGAAGTTATTTCAACATTTTCATTCCATTGTTAAAATTTTATAACTGATAACGAGGTTTAATAATCAAATTTTAGCTACATTGATGTTAATTAATATACCAAAATTTATATTGATGTTGCAGGAATGTTGATTCACTTTAATACCTTCCTTTTCATATCAAATTATACTCTCATCATACGGACAAAAGGTGTGATGTCTATCTTATGATCAAAGAAAACTGAAATATAAGCTCTGGTATATAAATGGCATTTCATTTTATAGCCCACATTATTGTCCTTTGAATTATTGAGCGTTAATCCAATTCTAAAATCTTTAGTGCAAATTGTTCTAATGAAGTTATTAATAATGAAGTTTATAATATGGATATCCATTTCCTGTCATCTGCATGTGTTACTGGGTGGCATAACTCATTTTTAAAGTTATAAATGCATCTATTAAGATAATCCAATCTTCATAAGTTTTCCAATATATTTATGATTTCATTTAATCATACCCATATCTGCAAAGTTTATAAAAATGATCTTAAATTAGGGATTAAATGTTTAATAGAAATGAGGCATTTTTGAAGTAAATATTCTTTGATTCCAATAGGTTTGACTCAGATTTTTTAGTCTTATTTGTTTCTGGATGATTGTTAGATTCAAGTCCAAGCATGTAAGCTTGTTATTAGATATTTTAAACCTGTTTTCAGATTCAATTTATTATTATTGAATATATTACAGGGATAACACATACAAATATAATCAACACACAATTTATATATTAAATTAGATATGGTTTCCATTTGTGAAGATAAATAAATTTCCTCTAAATCCAATATCTTTAAACTGTAAATAAAGTCATGCACAAATAGACTAATTATCCAAGTGTGTGCTGCATGTGAGATATATTTCCAAAATATATAGTCTTCATATCTTTGTCAATCCAATTAAGAATGTCTATGATAAATTATTTTTATATCAATTTGTCTATAACCAGTGTTTTAATAATAATATGTATAGAAATTTTGTTATCTATACATATATTTCTTAACAACTTTCCTTCTAGTACCATGATGTTGTTTAATAATACTTCTGACATCTTTGTTCTCTTTTATACCTTTTCTTTCTAATTCAGTTATATTTTCTTATATTATTATTAACTCATTTTTTGCAAGATTTTACAAAATTTCAGATATTTAATTTTTGTAAACTGATGGTTTTTACATTTCATATTCTTTTTTTCTGTACCCACTACTTTGTTTCAGTTGAAAATTGCTGCTTTATGATATTGTCTATTTCACTTGCTGATATTAGTAGAACATTAGTTCTCTTTTTACTGATCTCACTGAAATCTGAGCCATCTTTAAAATTGCTTAATATTCCAACATAATTTACAAGTTCTTGTTTAAATTCATTTGAATCTTTCTTAATATTAAAACTTTCAACTATTAATACCATCTTTCCTTAACAGCATTTGTATCTTAAACTTTGCATGAATGCATATTTACACCATACTAACTGATTATTACTTCTTCTGTTTAATCTATTAAATATATTACTATTTTGAAATACATATTTAATGTTAGTCAAAACATAATCTAATTCTCTTATACCTTCATTTGGTCACTTCCATCTTTATTTCAGTTTTGGAATCTTGTCAAAAGAAACAGAAAAGAATTCACAATATATAAAATTTCTTTTTTCTTAAAAATTCCAAAAGGATATTTCATCTCTAATTTTTCTTTTTAAATCAAATATATAATAGTACTTTAATCTTTCAATTATTTTACAATTCTAGTATTAAAATCTTCCATAAGAATATTCAAAAATTATTTGATCTGACCAATAGAATTATGCAAATAAACACTCTTTACTTCTTCATAAGAATGAGAACTTATAGGACATAAAAAGTAATTATTTACACTTAATATTTTACATTAAGCTGAATAACTAATGTAGCAACATTATATTATATGCCACCAATCTCCACAATGTTGCTCTCAGTTTTTATTTAGAACAAAATTCCAATATTTGTGTCTTTATAGTACACTAAGTCTAATTTTCAAATCAATTGTCCTTTCACATGTCCCTGTCTGACAATTTTTCTAATTCATTGAATCTTTTTTCACTTGAAAATATAGTTTTAAGTAGTTAAATAAAAAAACAATTTCAAATGGCACCCTTGAGTGGTAATCCTAAGATTCTTAGACCAGATTGCCAAAGTTGTTGAGTTTATAGCTTCTAATAATAGAATCCATAATTTATCTTTGTCTACGTGATAGAAAATATAAAAAAGGATAATAACTCACACACATATACTCCCATTTATTCTACATTTAAAAAGATTACTGATGTTTTAATTAAAAACTATCAGCAAACAAAAAAAAAAAAAAAATGAAAGATGTTCAGCTATTCTTAAAGTCAGATATTTATGTTTAACTGATTTTACAGTCAGACATAAATGTCAGTAAACTTATTATATGGATGATAGCTGGTGATGAACGAACGAATTACATTCAGTTATCATACAATAATTAATTACATGCTAGTAACATCTGCAACTATAAAAATATATAAAGTAAATATTAGAAATTGGTCCTGATTAATTTCTTTAAGGACCCAAAGAAAAATAAAGATATTTCTTTCAGGTAATATTATTTAAATGTTACATACATTTAGCAAAAAAGATAGACTTTTATATAATTTAAACTTTAATTTTCTTCATGCTGAGCTTGCTTTCATTCATTTATATATATATAGTACAGCCTAATATACTCTGATTATATATTCAACTACCCCATGCCTTAAAAAATGCAGTCCTTTTTATGTATAAATTAAAATATAAACAAAAGTAAAATATAAATTCTTTTTTTTTTTTCACAGTTCAAAAAGTGTTAAATAATGTTATTTGTTTAAATTAAATCTTAGCCCAAATTCAAATCAAATAAAATACACATTCAACACACATATTAGATGATAGAAATAGTCCACTATTAAAATACAACTAGAACACCATCATCACAAACCTTCAGAAAAACAAAATACACATTGTTTTAAAAAATACAAATCAATATTTTTATTTCAACATGCCACTCTTAAAACGTTTCATTTTTTAAATTATTACAATATAAAATTCAAAAACCATTTAACTAAATTCTATGAAAACTTTTCAATTGTTAAATATAAATAGATCTAAATAAAGGGAGTAAATGACTCTGCACCCAAGTAATAAATTAAAAGCATTCTAAATATTGATCAAAGGACTAAGAATAGAATCAATTCACCTATTCTTTGAAGCTCCAATGTTTATAATCATACTTTTGCCTAAATTGCTAATAATTCAAAATGAAATTAATCTATTAGGCAGATAAAGGTTATTAAATTTATAATCAATTATGCAAAGCTGAAAACAGAATCTCATTTTTAAACCTTGATTGTAATAATTAAGTAAGATTTAATCATCATCATCACCATCAATCATTATCAATCCATTGCAGGATGGTCTCCCTAAGTTCAATCCATCTTCGCCCATCTTTAGCTTCTCTTCTCTATATCACCCCTGCACATTTTCTTATTTAATCCATCCATATCACATGTAGTCTCTTTCTGGGTTTTTTACAATCTCTAGGAATCCAGTTTAAGATTTCAATTGTCCATCTATTATCATCTCTTCTAGCAATATGTCCAGCCCAACTCCACTTCAGTCTTAATTTTTAACAAAGGTGTATTTATAAGTGTAAAAATATATTGGGGATCATTAATCTTTCTCTCATGTCTGTGGTAATGTGTATCAGCTGTTTGATATGGAGAGGAGGATGAATATAAACTGAAAACTCCGAAGAATAGGTGTATTCATTCTATTCTTAATCATTTGTTCAGCATTTAGAGTGCTTTTTAATTCATAGCCTAGAAAAGGGTGATTTACTTCTTTTATTTACACACACACACACACACACACATATATATATATATATATATATTGAGCTATGTTTAATTTAAAGTTTATATGAAGAAATTGGCAACTTGAAACAAAAATATAATCTGCTTACAAAAAGGGCTGAGATTTAAAAAAAAGATCATGGAGGTCATTCTGTAGATAGAAAAAAAATAGGTGATTAATATATGAGTTAGTAATATTTACTAAGGCTGTAACCTCAAGAATACGTGTAAAAATGTGATAGTAGGGACCTCTACAGGTTTTAACCACAAGCTTACATTTTTGGAAGAAAAGAGGGGAACCCTTCTTTCAATCTACTTTCTATATAAATAGGTGAAGCTGAAGCGGTTAGATCTGAGAGCGTGAAGCTATTGATTAAGTCCACATTTCTTATTACACATTAATACTCGCGAAATCTCTAAAAAAAGTTTTGCAGAAATATAAAATACATATTGCACCTGTTATAAAAAAAAAAAAAACTATATAAAAATCTTTATTAATAATAATGGTTTGTATACAAATCACAAATTTAAAAATATTTTACAGATTAAGTATTATGCCTTACTTGATTAAGCATTATGTCTTGCTTAATCTCAAAGAATTCTTGATATGCTAGCTGACATTTATGCATTTCAAAGCAATGAAGGATTTATTATTATTATTTTGCGTTCATAATGTATAAAAATTATATTGATATAGAAATTAATTATAAATCAAAGGACAAGAACTATTTTAAAAATTTTGTTCCTGTTTTGCAGGTCCATAATTTTTTTTATTCATTGTAATAATATAAAGAACTATTTAACTAGTAAAGTCCACTTTAGATTATTTTGATATAGGGAAAATGACTGTGGGTAAAAGAAAATCTTAAATTTTACCTAGAGCTAAAATTAAATTTCACTTTACGCTATTAAAATCGTGAGCGTTAAATAAAAATACTTCATTCCGATTCTCAAATTTTTTATTCATTATAATTTTATTAATGTAAATGATTCTGGTCTTACTTTTTACCATTAATAAATTATTCTGGTTTTGCTAAATCAACACACGTGACATATTTTGAGAAACAACTAAATCAAATATCAATAAAAATAGATTTTAATTAAAGCATAAATTAAAAACGCAATTCTATAAAATGAAAAATGAGTTTGAGTTTGGCATCGGATAAATGGAGAGAAGAATAATTAACTATCTTCAAACAAAAAATAAAATAAAATCCAAAATACATAAGTACGTTTCATTTAAATTAAATAAATCATAACGTTTACTAATGAAGTGTGTTTGAATAAAAGTTTTAAAAATCAGCTAATAATAATTAAAGTTAATAATAATTAGAGATCACTCCACTACACATGCGCTTTATAGATCTAAACCTTTAATGAATACTCTCCTTTCCAAACATAAGATGAAGTCTTTTGAAAAGATAGAATGAATCCATTCTATCTTTATAGCCTAAGCGTATTTATTAAGTGTTTAAACTTATAATGTGCATATGTAGTGAAGTGATCTGTAATTATTATTACAGTTTAAAAACATAGCGCTATGTAAATAAATAACTCGATGTATATGTTTAAAAATTAGTTAAGTAAATTGACAAGAAATGTAACATCTCTTGCGGAAACAAAAGGCTCCATTTATTCGTTTATTCTATGTAGATATCCAGTAAGTTTATTTATTAAAACAGGCAAAACTCACTATATATATTGCCACACACAGCAAGCTAGAGTAATCAATGGATGCCAGAAGGCTTGTGCATAAAATCCCCATCTAGTGCCTACTCATCCAATATCCCCAGACTAGTTTCTGGCTTATGGCCTTTGTCAGTGAGGGGCCTTGGATCTGAGAGCACTGCATCTAGATCTTAGGATCTAATGCAACCCTCCAGCAACCACCTTTTATCTCCATTTAACTACAAAACTATGAGTCTTAAATTGAAAACATTTTAATGTTTTCAATCCAAGCCCATTAGCTTATATAGTCATATGGGTCTGAACCCAGTTCAGCACCCATACATTTTGATGTCTTGGTTCTTTAATAAGCATAGCCACCACTATCCTATTAGGCAGGATTGGTTTTAAGCCAATAAACATCACATGACCACCTCCTCTTATGCTTGTGTATAACTGTTGTTAAAACAGGCAAAACTCACTATATATATATATATATATATTGCCACACACAGCAAGCTAGAGTAATCATAGTTTTGTAGTTAAATGGAGATAAAAGGTGATTGCTGGAGGGTTGCATTAGATCCTAAGATCTAGATGCAGTGCTCTTAGATCCAAGGCTCCTCACTGACGAAGGCCATAAGCAAGAAACTAGTCTGGGGATATTGGATGAGTAGGCACTAGATGGGGATTTTATGCACAAGCCCCCTGACATCCATTGATTACTCTAGCTTGCTGTGTGTGGCAATATATATATATATATATAGAGAGAGAGAGAGTTTTGCTTGTTTTAACAACAGTTATACCCAAGCATAAGAGGAAGTGATCACGTGATGCTTATTGGCTTAAGTTTATTTATGTTTGTAAATTAATTTTGAAGATGCATCTTAAAAGATGTGTCTTAAAATTTTTTAGTTGATAACGTATATACCATGTATTTAAAAGATGAAATAAAATAGTCTAAATACAATAACGTTTTAATTTTATCAGTTCTGTTTATTCTACTAAACTGTACAAAGGGAAATGTTAAAATGAATTTACTATTGATTGAAGAAAAGTATCATTCCGTACAAATATAGTATTATTTTTATATCTTTGTTTACTTCAATAAAATGGCATAATATATATATATGCTACTTTGTAATGATAAATGTTGATCCCCAAATAGAATCAGAATAATTATGAATGCATTGTTTATCGTGCTTAACAAATACTTGCATCAGAAAAAATATGAAAGTATTGTATTTATTTATTTATTTAAAAAGTACTATGTACTTGAATACAAACTAGTACCTTTTTAAATGCATACATAATTAAATATTAAATGATACTACTAATAAATGATTAGACCAATTATAAAATACTACTATTATTTACAAAATAATAGTATTAAAGTATGAAAAAAAACCTGTAAAATATTTCAAGAGTGATTTATGTGTTCACAAACAAGATTTAGCACATGTATATGACATAACAGAAGTAGGGATTAAAACAACAATTGCTTAGATAATGCTTGCATGTGTGTGTATATATAAATAGAGTACTCTCAGCACACAAAACTTAGGAAAATTAATATTTATCTTAAATGGATAGTAGTCACAATGTATAAATGTATGGGTACTAGTCACATAATTAGTAAATACTCATTTGACATTTTAAGAGTACAAATGATCAAGAACGTTTATAATATACTCCTTCCATTGTAAATATACAAACTAACGCACAGTAAGGCTATGGTCAATTTTACCAATAAGGTAAAATTTAGGATCACAATTTCCTTAGTTTACAGAAACAGTTAAAACAATAACTCTCCGCTAGATAGGGATTTTATGTATAAATATTCTTGCATTCATTAATTACAAAGGCTTCTACTGGGTAGCACTACTTTTGGGGTGCTGCTATTTTAAGGAAAAAATTTGTTTAAACTTGATTTAACTCTATGTAAAGAAAGAGAAGGGCATGGATGATCTAGTTATTTGAGGTATAGAATGATTTAAAATGTCAGTATAAAAAGCAACAGATAGCATTCGTTAGATATATCACCACAAAATAATAATATATTGCATCTCAGACTAATCCTAAGAGGATAATCATTGATAAATCAAGAGAAAGTTTAACGAAAATCCAATTCCATTTAAGCATACAAAACATATTAATAAGAGCAGATATATTACAGTAACGGGAACATATGTTTTAAATATTATATAAAATATAAAAACATTACCAGAATAGTACATATGTACTGAATAGTAAATGAAATAAGTGACAACTTAATCTTAACTTCTGGTAAGCTACTTTAGCATTTCCCAATTTGAACATATATATAGTATCTATAACCAGTGTATTTAAAATAAAATCTGAAAAATGAATGTAATGTGTATACATTTGTAAACAACACAAGCATATATAAACATTTTCACAATATTATAAGCCATTTAATGCCTGATAAGTAAATATTTATAAAATTAACCAAACAAATTACACATATGTTGATCACTTTATAATAATCTCACTTCTTAAATAGACCCCTAGCATTTGCTGATAAGTATTATTTAAAATTGAAATGTAATTACTATCCCCAATACATTACATTGATATTTTATTTATTTAAAAGTTACTTAAATTGTTACTTCCATAACTGATTAGATAATTTTAATAAAAAATTTATCTAATCAATTTTTTGTTTAAATAATTGTTTTAAATTTAAATCTAAGTTTCATGTTCAACTGACTATCTGACTGAACATTTTAAATGCCTTGGTCTTAAAAGGAAAGTAAAATATAGCAGATGAACTATGTTGCAAGGACAGAAGTTTGAATTTCCACTTTGTTTAATGCTTTCCACTTGGAGTTTGCCATACATGTAGAAAAGCTCAATCGGGATAATACAGAATAACAAATACTGAACATATTGCATTAATTCATATTTTATATGCATTCATTAAAATAAAATAAATAAAAGATTACAAAATGTAAAAGACTGCATTCAGATCATAATCAAATAATATAAACTTTACTTCAGCATATTGTTTTATATCATTTAAACCATGTTATAAATCTGGAAAAAAAAATAACTGAAGAAGATTCAGCTATGTTAGTTTTAAAACACTAGCAACTCTCTCATACAGTAGTGCCACCCAGTGCAAGCCATAGTAATCGATGTATGTTAGAAAGTTTGTGCATTAAATTTCCTATTTAGTGCCTACTTATTAAAAAAAAAAGTTAACATGTGATGTTTTAGTGATTAAATGTCACTCTTGTTAAAAAGGCACTTTGCAATTATGTACCAAAACAAAATACCAAAAAATAACATCAATCATTTTTTTAAATAATGATAGATGCAATCTTTTTAAACTAATTAAGTATTCATGGTAAATAGTAGATGAAATTCTGTCAATGAATAGATATACATAAAAATTACTACTTACACCATTAACAAAGTGCTTATAGAATGAAAAAAAAAATTAAAATAGTTTAAAAATGTATTTTCTCTCCCATGCCCCCATATCGTATTTCATAGAAAATCATATGATAATCTAATATTCAAATTATTTTATCATATAATGTAATTTGGGAGTAAAGAAATTCTGATGTTCTTAGTGCTTTTTTTTTTCAGAGTCTTAAATTAATTCATAATGTTTTATATGTCCTAGGTGCTTGAAGTTTTTTGTGTTCCTCCTATCTTTCACAAGAAAAGTAGATATTAATCTTGAAACATGCCTATCATCGAATTGAAAAAAAAAATCCAGTTCTAAATTGACCATTGGCTTATATTCTTGGTCTCATAATAAAGTTTAGTGTTGTATATATATCACATGGATACCAGCAACGAGAAACATTCTACACATAGTCAGTACATCAATTAATGTTATATTTATGTATAATACCATAATAAAATATAAATTTTAAAATCAATAATGGAGTATTTGCAGATTTAATTTTAATAAATAACATTTATTACTAAAATTTAATACATAAAATTGATAAAGACAGCAAAACAAATGTCAGAGCATCATAACTTTTTTGGAGTATTTGTAATATGTATATGAAATGAAGAATGCCCTATTCATTTCACTGCCAGCTATGTGGACTTCCACATGGTTGCAAGCTGGTTTTCAGAGTTATGAGGATTATAAAAAGAGAGGTATTACGTGTAATAATAACAGATATATTCAAATGTTACAATAAATTATTAAATGTCATTTTGTAAAATAGTATTAAATAATGTAATAGATTTGTTAAAAATATTTAAATTTAAGAGAAGGCTAATAAATTATAAAAATTATGTTAAATCTTTCTCTTATCAAAGAATAAATGAATTTATTGAAAAACAACATAATTAAATATAATTGTTTTAAAAATTATACATTTTAAATAATTAAATTAATTTTTAAAAAAAAAAAAAAAAAGAAAAGAAGATTAAGCCTGTTGGAAATATGAGATTCAAAAACAAAAAAAAAATTCAGGCAATTTAATAATTACAATGTTTTGTATATTCAATCAATTAAAGAATAATAAAAGTGTTTGTAAAATGCATGTAATTAAAATAAAATGAGTACATAAAGGTGTTGAAAATAAGAGATTATCAAAGTTGTCAAAAACAAGATCAAAACAAGAGGTCAATTCATTTCCCATTGAAATTGGTCAGTCTGGATTCTTGTTTTAATCCACCTACATTGAACCCACATTATGATGACTGAGTAAAAAAAGGAATTGACTGTCAATTGTTGCATTCTGACATGGATCAGTGGAAACTGTCCATACTATTTTTAAAGGAATTTTGAATCAAAGTGAAGAAAATGTTTAAACCTCAAATATCAAAGGAGAATCATAAAGTACATTGTAGTGACTTGCAAGAAAAGGGTTAGAAGAATAGATATATGGAATCAATTAATGAAAAGCATCATGTAGGAAATAATAATCAAAAAAAAAAAAACCTTCCGTGAACTGAAGAGAATTCTGGATTCAGAACATTTGCTTTGTAAGTAAAAAAAAAAGTTTAGACTGTTATCCGAATATATTAACAATTTTACATTTTATTTTATGACCTCTTAGCTCAATGTATGCCATTTTTAAAAGGTAACCCACTATATATATATATTGTAATAGTGCAGATTTTCACCTAGAAGAGGGGGGGGGGTGCATCTAACTATGGTCGAACCTAGGTTCTTTGGGTAGGATGCTAAAAATAATGTGATGAAGTAACTAACCAATGATCATATCCAACTCCAGTGGGCTAGCTCTTAAGTCACTCATTAAATCTAGATACAATTTAGACTAGTTCATCCATACCTCAACCTGCTTTTGGATTCCATTATACCTCAGTATTCAAATGCAGAGAGAATTTTGCCATTGGCTCTCTTCAGAGATGAATTTACTTTATTTAGCAAGTCAGTTTTCATATATCCAACCCTACAGATGTGCTATATATATATATATATATATATGTCATAATAATTATGCATGTATGTGCATACATATATTTCATCAATTAAATTAATGAGTGAGTGAATGAACAAGTTTGATAAACCAGAGACCAATTTGATTTAAAACACATTAACAAATTTTATTAATAACAGATAACAATTGAAATTCTATTCACATATCAAAAGATGTGCTTACATGTGTCCCAAATGCATATCTACCATTTCAATACTTAAATTATTCATTACACCATGTTCCTGATAGATTTGCATTAAGAGACTCTATTTATAAAATTAATAAGATTGGCTAAAATAAATAAATAAAAGAAAAGAAAAAGAAAAATATTGTTATATCATCATAATGATCACAAGGCAAACTAACTGTTTACAAGATTTTATTTCAATGTGTCCAGTAGCTCCATGATTCAATTTCTGCTAGAGAGATTTTGCTGTTGATAGAAAGGAGACATTCACACAAGAGCATTAGTTATTCACACTAGATAAACTAAATGTAACAATTGTTAGTTGAACATAAACAAATAACATAAATCTGTCCTATCCTAGTGACTGCAAATTAATATGGAAGAGCATCAAAATTTTTTACCTTCAAACCATATTATATGATGTTTATGATGATTGAAAGTCAAGTCACTATGGAGGGAATCAATCTAAATTTTATTTACAAACAAAGAAAAAGCATTTTTTAGCTTAATAAACCTTCACCTCCGCATTACACTGATTCTTATGAAATGAACTCTCCCATTTATAAACACACTGAAACATCCAAATGTTAGAATAATAAAAGTAGGATTTCACAAATGTACAAAGTGAAAATATATATATATATATAACATGATAATTTTGATTTTGTTCAAATCTTTCTGGTTGAAGTTCATAATTTAAACATCAATGCCTTTATGGATACAGTCTGTTCTGATGGCTCCTCCATTGTTCTCCAAATTCTTCTGTAATGTTTGGACAAGGTCGTTTCCATTTCAAGCTTCACTCTCCTTTTTGGGATCCATTCAGACACTTCAAGTTAAGTGTTAGGTGTTTTTCTAGGCATTATTTGTACAAGCAAGTTATGACATCATGCTTCATGGCAATTAAGACTATACCCCAGTCCTATGGCACATTTATCTAGCCAATACACATTGTTTGTTAATTTAAAAAAATATTTACATTTTCTACAGCTTATGATTGGTATTAAATGAATTTATGTGAAGGAAAGTTTTATTTCATCATTTATCAGTATATGCTGGCTATGTAACATTCAGTTTTTTTTGTTGATTACACAGTTTTCTGTCTTTGATTGTCACTATAAAATTATTTAATCCTTTGATTTTTAAAGTTTCAAAGATTGATAACAATCTGCTTCAATTTTCAGCACTTTAAAATCCTATGCAGAACAGATAATATCTTCAAACACATTGTCCATTTTATTAGTGTTTGATATTAAGTTATTTGTTATTTTCCATTGTTATAACATTTGATAAAATGTGAAAGAAAATGGAAATGGACTAGGTTTATCTTTTATACTAGCCATTTCCGTTGTTTAGCAAACTCACATTTTAATTTCCTTTCCTATTGATGTAGATGCCTATCATTGTGCAAATTAATGGTTGTTGATGTTACATAATAAAATTATGTAATAAATTTATGTAGTAAAATTCTATTCTCACTTTCCAACACTTGGTTGTTTAGATATTGACTTAACCCAAGGCCATCACTGTATCAACTAAATTATTGTCTGACACCATGACATCTACACATGAACAAACAAGAGGTTTCTAAGATTAAACTTTTCTTCTTCAGTAAAAAGGCACATTTACTTTATTTCAACATTATTTTGTTTTGGTGCTTATTAAACAAACTTCAAGTGTGTGTGTGTATTTATATGTATGTTTGCATATATAAAAAATATCAAATATTTAACCTATTATTTCATCTTATGTCCTTTTCTAAGGGTTTAGTCTACTAATGTGGATATATAAGGGTGGGTTTGAAATGGATTGTAAGCTACCCTTACAATATATAAATGTGTGGCAAGTTAAGAAGGTTCTATTTAGAATGAAAATCGATTTGATGATGATGATGATATTAAATTAAGAATCAAGTTGTCTATTATTTTGATTTAGTTATAATTTATCATTTTTAGCAAAACTGTATGGTCATGTAATTTACTAAAAAACGTCTATAAGAAATGATATATATATATACACGATTTAATCTTAACTACATGACTTAATTGAACATAGATATTTCCAAACTATTCAAACTCATTACTTATTCAATTTTATAAATTTAATTAAGAAGTCAGTAGTGCATTTTTAAAAAAAAAAAAAACATTAGATAAATTTAAAGAAAGTTAACCAGAAATCTTCTTTCTATATATGTAAAATACAATTAAGCAGATAATTAAATACTAAAAATGAAAAAAAAAATACAACTAAACTTGCTTTTAACATTTTTTGATAATCTTCCAACTTTAAGGACAAATTTAAAAAGAAAAGAAGTGGTTTTAATTATAGAATTATATGGCTATATGTACTGTATATTTTTGAAAACAAAAAGGATTGAGTCGTGATTAGAAACAGAAGTAAATGGATTTGTACTTAAAGCTTGAATAAAAGTGACTGTTTTATATGTTTTTGCATGGGACTGTATGATTAATTCCTTCTTTCTCTACAATAAGTTTTGGTAATACTATTTGAAAATGTAATATTCGAAGTTTTATCCTTTTTCTTATTTTATTTGTAATTAATTTTCGAAAACATTTTTTACATTAGCTAAGAAAAATATTTATCCCATCTCTTTTATTTATTAACAGTAACTTAGATCACTTTCGGCTAAATAAGCCAGATTCGTAACACTTATGATGTGACTGGTACGCTGCAATATTTATAAATAAAATGCTAATTATTTAAATTAGGTATTTACATATTCTATTTGTTTGCAATGGTTTATTGCATACAGTAATCATGCCATTAATAAAAAGAACAGTGTCCAATTCTCTAACAAATGGAAAATGTAAATAACTAATTTAAATAATTAGCAGTTTACCTATAAATATTGCAACATATTTGCTACATTACGTGTGGTAAGAATCTAAATTCTGTAGCTCAGCTATTGTTAATAAATAAAAGAGATGAATAACTATTTTCTTTAGCCAACATTCAAAACACTTTTGGTAACTATTTGAGAATGTGTAAAATATCAAAATTGGAACTCTAGCACAGTAAATTGTGGAATATATACATATTTCTAGAAAACGCTAAGCAAATATAAAGGGGTTCTGTCAAACATTGGTGGCTGAGTGGTCAGCATGGCTGCCTTACAAGCAGTTGTCCTGGATTTGCGGGTTCGCTTCCCAGCAGATGGTTTGACACATGAAAAAAAATATATAAAGGGGTACTGAAAAAGTCATTCCTATTTTTCATTTCCTTTTTTCCAATTCCATATATATATAACTCTTCTTGTAAATTTATTTTAGGACATACTAATTTTAATTTGCAGAAATAATATAAATAGTCAACATCTTTACTTTTTTAATCTTTTAGTATAAAAGAAAACAATAACTTTTAAAATAAAAATAATCAATTAGCATTTTGTGTCTTTTCTAATCAACTGAATACATTTTTAAACTACAAGAAATCTCAACATTAAATTAGCTGAAAAAATATTATTACTGTCATATCTGACCTTGCCTTTAAAAGTGGACTATTCCAGATTCCTTACCTGATTGGCTAGCACCCAGTTGCTACCCAAAGGGATTAAATCCTTCACTTGGGTTTGTACACCAAATCTGCATATTTCATTTAAGGTAGGGGATCTGCCATTAAATAAATGGTCAGCCTTTTGGAGGCAAGGCAGAGAGCAATCACTTCCGTTAATCTGAACGACTGAACGTGTTCTGCATTAAACCCTCTGCCATCAGCAAGGATAGTATCTCTATTCATTATTGTGATGTCCATGCAGAGAGGCAAGTTTACCTACAAACTGGAAACTTATGTCTGAATTAGAGCCGACTCAAGGCAAGCTAAATACATAGCTGGAAGATTCTTACCCGAGTTCACGATGCAGGCTAATCGTTTAGCTAGAAGTGAGTTCCATACTCAGTTTGACTATCTCAGCATTCAATTATATCAACTATATTTATTCATTTGTTTAACTAATGTGTGTATATTTCTGGACTAATAAATTGTACATATTGATTGCTGAGTAGTTATTATTTTGTGTCTGTTGGTTTGGAAATGAACCTGTAAGCCTAACCAAATACAACGATTACCCTTATTAAAATTAAGTTAATGCCCACTGTATTCATATTATAAACTCATCACAAGCAATAACCACTGAGTGTGAGTGCTATGACATTGACCAATTTGGCTGAAAGCATGTTCAGCTATATATATATTAAAGCTTAAAAACAAAACAATCTTTTTTTAAAAGTGAGTAAAATGCTTATGATAAAATTAAAATTATTAAAAAAAAACATATTGGTACAGAACCCTATTTTATTACATATACACATATTCCAATGTAAAATAAAAATAAACAATGGTAACATAAAAAAAATGAGGGAGAGTTTTCATATATGCCAATTATTTATTCATGCACATTCATTTATATTATTTTTAAAGTTTATTCTGTATCATGCTTGATGTATTTGTATTTTACTGAGCACTGATTATATATATTATATATGTGTGGGAGATGATAATCTGGACCAAGAGATGGGTGCTGGTTTAGCATAAAATACGAATATTGGTGATTATTTACCTTTTCTATATGTATGTGGTCATGTGTATCAGTGGTACGAGATAGTATGGATAATAGAAGGGTGCTTGAAATTCTGAGTTCAAATCCTCTATATTTACAATTAGGCTCCAGGTATGTGAAGAGTGCCTTATTTTACACATTAAGCCTGCATCCTGCCCATTCCTCTTCTATATATTTAAATGGATAAGGTCCTATACATGAGGGGTCAGAATGACTTGAGGTCAACATGGGCATGGCAATAATATTGGCATCAGTATGGGATTTGGGTTTTCCATCAATGGTATGGATGGCTAAGTAGTTGGAGGTTGGAATGGATTAAAGCCTGTCCATTGAAGTATGAGGATTTTCTATCTTAATATAAATTGAGCACTGATTACATACATGTGTGGAAGATGATAGTCTGGACCAACTGATGAGTGCTGGTTTAGCATGAAATACATATATTGGTGATTATTTATCTTCTCTACATGTATGTGATCATGTGTATCAGTGGTATGAGAGAGTATGGATAGTTGAAGGGTTCTTGAAAGTCTGAATTCAAATCCACCATATTTACAATTAGGCTCCTGATATGTGAAGAGTGCCTGTATTTCAAATATTTTATTTTATAAAAGATGAATTCAAACTTTATATATGTTAAATATTAAAAAAAAATTAACTTTTGCATTTTTCATTTATATATATATATATATATATATATATATATATATATAAAATATATATACTAGGGGCTCCAACCCCTACACCTTCATTCCTGACTAAATTCCATCATTTTTTTTTGTCCAAAGATAAATAAAACAATGTCTATGATTTTATTCTTTTTTTTATTTAGCATATATTTTAACACACCCACTACATTTTATTCCTTTATTAATTGGAAAAGCAAATTTGCTGTTAAATAAATAATAAGTATTATTTTTTTACTATAAATGCTGTATTTCTACTTAAAAGTTTTATTTTACCTACACTTAATTCTTAAATCTTATATATTTATTAGATTTTTAATTTTTTCGGTGTCAAACTGACTCTTAAACATTTGAATAGACTTTAGCAATAGTTTTCTCATCCCTGGTATTTGCCACGGGATGGCATTGATGCTAATCAAAAACATATACATATAATGATTCCGGACCTAAATGATCGATTTGATCTAAAAAGATCTGATTTCTTAGATTTGTAATAAAATATTCTACTAACTAATACTACTATATGATGTTAGTTTTTTCATTTTTGTAAATGTTTATTAATCTTATCTTGTTTTTGAGTTTGTGTGTGGTTCTTTAAAGTTACGGTGTTTTTCTAACTTTTTTTGGGGGGGGACTTTATGTGTCTCTTTTTAAAGTTACGGCCTTTTTTTTTTGCAAGAATAAATCAATACTTTTATTCAAAAGCAAGATGTAATAAGTAAATCTTTATTAATCTTATCTTGTTTTTGAGTTTGTGTGTGTGTCTATTAAGTTACGGGGCTTTTTCTAATTTTTTTTTTGGACTTTATGTGTGTCTTTTTAAAGTTACTGTCTTTTTTTGCAAGAGTAAAAGCCATAATAAGTCAATGTTTATTAATCTTAGATTGTTTTTGAGTTTGTGTGTGTGTCGTTAAAGTTATGGGGCTTTTCTCATTTTTTTTTTGGACTTTATGTGTGTGTTTTTTTAAAGTTACGGTATTTTTGATCAAGAGTAAAAATCAATCATTTTATTAAAAAAGCAATACGTAATTCTAAATCTATCAAAAGTAACGTCATTTATATACTACAATTTAGAATTGATATCTGACTACAATTAGTAAGGACCGTCATTGAAAGACTCAATTGAAAAATGATACCCGACTAATTTCCATTTTCTTTTTTTTGGGGACAGTAATGAATCAGAAAGTGGGTTGTTTTTGTTAACTCTGTCTATATAAAAAGGGTACCGTTATTGAAATACTAAATTTAAAAATGATAGCCGACTAATTTGCATTTCTTTTGATAGTAATTAATCAGAAAGTGGGTTTCTTTTTTTTTTTTTGGTAAATCTTGTGTATATATATATAAAAATACCGTAATTCAAATACTCCATTGAAAAAACCAAACCCCGTTGAATTTGCTTTCTTTCTTTTTTTTTAAGACAGTAATTAATCAGGAACTGCGTTGTTTTTGTTAGTGTGTAGATATAAAAACTAATCTTATTTTGAAATAATAAATGTAACAAAAAAAAAATAATCATAATACACGACTAATTTTCTTTTTTGGACAAGTAATTCCTAATAATTAGACACTGGGTTGTTTTTGTTTGTGCATATATATATATATATATATAGCAAAAGTAACTGGTAATGGACAAATCTCATGAAAACGGTACTTTTTGCATGATCCTTAAAAATTTTTCCGTTCCGCACCCTTAAAAGCAATTTTTGAGGGTTACCCATTCGCAATGGAATCTTCAGGACATTATTACTAAACTTACAACAGTAATGTAAGTTACAATACATTAAAAAAATAGATGTCATCAAATTTTAAAAAACTATGACTGCTTCAAATACACACACTCTCACATGAAACTACAGAGAAAATAGATATTCTACTATTATGAGAAAATGATGAACAAAATCAACTACTATGGCAGCCAATCAATGCATTTCTTTCTCTTTGCTTTTAGCATAGAAAAAAAGCCATTAATCAGCAGCCGTCAGGAACTCCTTCTGTGTTTTATCATAGAAAAAAGTCTCATTTGTGTTGGCTTCTGTCGCCGTCACCGCCTCCATCCAACATAACGTGAGGACTCTTTTCTGCATTTATAAGATAGAAAATTTCCTCTTTTGTTGGGTGAAGCTGGTGAAACAGTATATTTCTAGGAATTGACCTAGAAATAGTGACATCTTGAGGTGAACCCCAGGGATGAGAAAACAACCAAATTTTTTTCTACGATGCCATGTTTGATTTTTTTTTGTGTGCAATTAAATATTTATGTGTGTTACACAATTTATTTATAGGCTATATTATAAATATTGAAGCCTTCTAATTATTAAAATTCTAAAAGATGAAAAAAATAATATTTTAAAATTGTAAAAATAACTATCTAACTGACATTCTTACTGGTAACAAATGCAAACATCATTATTGGCTTCATGATATCTATCCAAAAAAGTTAAAAGAATAAAATATTAGATATTAGAATTTTATGTTATTAAAAAATGATATATTTAGAATTATCTATCATCAAAGAAACAAAAAAAAATCTAAAAGTTATTAATTGTTATTAAAATATTTCACAGTTTTTACAAAAATGATTTTCTTTTTAGCCTCTAGTGGCCATTTTAGAGGTAATTTTCAGTATTTGTAACGTACTTCACATACTTTCTAAAAGCGGACTTTTTAAAAACAAAATGTTTTCAAAAATGAATCCCCCCTAGAGATGTAGTTTTTAGTTTAATAAATCTTTTACAAAAAAATATTGCTTCATAGTCATTAACAATTACTGAAAATCATATTTTGTGTGGCATTTAGCCACAGGGGAAATGAATCTAAAGCATCAGCCAATCACAAATCATCACCTTCTTCATAGCTTTTTCAGAACAATAAAATGTACTGTCAATCACAGATAAAAGTCCACAAAGGTTGTTATATTATTGACATCTCTTGAAATTTTTTAGAATCACTTCAGTCTATCACACACTTTAATTTAACATATACAATGCTTTAAAACAACATACAAAGGTAGTGATCACAGTAACCATCACACTATTTAACATGTTAAATATGATAGTGTTATCATAGCTCACTTTCATGAAACACCTAAAAAAAGACTACCAAAATTGTTCTTAATAAAATATTGTTTGACTATAAGAAGAAATTCATTATACTTTTCCCACATTAAATAAGTGAGAAACTATTTCATAAAATGTAACTTTTTTCCTTTAACGTATATTTAATTGTACCAGAGAAAGTTTGTTGTTAAATAAATAAACATTAATATTTTTTGGAATATTATATTTTTTATTATATACCTTTTTCTGCTCTATTTTTAACAACTGTTTGTTCTTTTTTTTATATATATAAAAGTGGCCATTTTAGTTTCATATTAACAATTTATATCCAGGAGTTTTAGCTAACTATGTCATTTGTTATTACTTGTTTTACTTATCATTTTATAAATATAGAATAGATTCAGTCATGAATCTATTCATTTAATTACAATGTTAATATTATATGTATATATCAAGTCAGATGTCACATGAACTAATTTTCATAAAGCTCGTATTTACAGATGTTACATATAGAGCCCGCAAAACAAGCTCTTAACATGCTTTGAGAATATCCTCAACCCCAGACTGGTTTCTGCATCTAGCGTTGTCAATGAGGTGCCAGGATATTCATTAGATTAAAAATACTAGGACAAGCCCAGCACTTTATCTAATGTGTAACTATTGAGAAGAAAATCTGAAAATTTCAGACATCCATATGTCTAAAAATCCACGCTAGATACAGAAACTGGTCTGGGGTTGAGGATATTCTCAAAGCTTGTTAAGAGCTTATTTTGTGGGCTTTATATATAACATTTGTAAATACGAGCTTTATTAAAATTAGGTCATGTGACATTTGACTTAATTTTTTATCATTTTATTTTTTGCTATTAAGGCTTTGGCGATTTTATATTGCTAAAGGTATTAATATATGGTGCATCTGAACTTAGTTCAGTCCCATATGGCTATTAGAGTTAGATAGCTGGATTTTTAGATATATGGATGTCTGAAAATTTCAGATTTTCTTCTCAATAGTTATACATTAGATAAAGTGCTGGGCCTGTCCTAGTATTTTTAATCTAATGAATATCCTGGCAGCTCACTGACGACGCTAGATGCAGAAACCGGTCTGGGGTTGAGGATATTCTCAAAGCTTGTTAAGAGCTTGTTTTGCGAGCTCTATATATAACATGTATATAAGGTAAAAAATTGAATAAGACAAAAGTAAAATAAAACTAGAGGGGTATATTTCATTTATTATATTCCATGCTAGCACAGGACACTTTTAATTTTTATCTATTTATAATTTACCAGTGATTTTTATCAAAGATATGGAAATATATTACCATTTAGTTTTATTTATAGCAAATTCTATTTTTTACGATATACTCATATATATATACACATAATGGCGAAGTTGTAATACACAAAACAAACAATTTTTAATAATGAAACAGTTATTATAGTTGCGCAATCATTAATTTAGTAAAAAAAAAATCACTTAAAAGTTATGTAATTGCCTATAAATCCAATATGTCTATCAATTATAAACGAAATTTTATAATTTATTTTTAAATTTATAATGTGGACTAATGACATAAAATCTAATATATCTTCAGTTTCACTGAATTATCAAAAGATGTTTTTTTTTTTTGTTTGTGTGTTTAAAGACGACCCCCCCACCCCCTTTTTAAAAAGAAATAGAATTTTTTTTCATTAGTTGCAGCTTCTTAATGATATTTTTTTCCCCATCTCATTTTTAAAAATTCTAAAAAATATATCAAGCCAAAAATTAATTAAATGCAAATTTATATTAAAATATTCATAAGCAGATGTTTATGCTACATAACAAACTTTATATATATATATGTGTGTGTGTATAAATAAGAGAGTGTGCAGGAGTGATGTGAAGAAGAGAGGCTAGAGAAAGAAGATGAATTGAACTTGGCGAGACTGTGATTCCGCAGTGAATTGATAATGATTGATGATGATGATATATGTATGTATTAAAAATCTTATGAAATTAATCACAGCTATAATAGTAAATATCTAATATTTAATAATATTAATAAAAAAATTATCCATTAATAATTTGAAGAAGCTGTTCTATACTTGCCAAAGACTTGTTAATATATGAACATTAATACAAAAACCATTCAGAAATATTAGCATCTCTGCATGAATAATTTATTAAAAGATTTTTGAGTTTTCCCCTATATTTACTGTTTATTTCCTTATGGTGTACAAAATGCATGTACTGGTAATGCAATAAACTGATAAGACATCCAAATACTTTTACCGATAAAAATGAACAAATAAAAGTAAGGAATATGAAGATGCATCCCATAATTACTTTTATATCTACATGACCAATTATAAAAAAAAGACCACAAGCAAATTTTAGTTCTGAGATATTAGCTAAAAACAAAAACAATCAAAGAGAAAAATATAGCCACTGTAGAATAATTATAAATATTATCGAATTAAATTTATTTAAAAACAATATAATAATGTGAAAGGCTGAAATCTTTGACAGATACGTCTTAAAAATGCTTACAAGACAGCCAATCAGATGTAATTATGATTGCACAGATAACTCTCAAGTCAAAACACAAGGCAGAGATTTTATGAGAAAAAGATGGTTCCCAAAAAATATAATAATTTTACTGTTAACTTAATTCTGCTATGTATACTAATGTATTTGAATTCTTATCTAGCTTTGTATCTCTAATTAATTCTCCTTTTATGCTATTTTTTTTTTAATCATAAAACATAATTGGTGCAAATATTCAGTGAATAATGACCTTTGGAACACAACAATATTACTTCACATATTTAATAATTCAGAAAACAAGATAAACTCTGTTCAAAAAAATACTGAGTGAGAAGTTTTAAAAAAAAAGCAAATAGAATAAAAAACATAACATAAAAATTATAAAATTAACTAAAAACATATAAAATATTATTTAGCTTAATACAACTAAAGTCAGAAATATTTTTAAAAAGTCCAAAATAACTAATATTAGTTAAATTCAAATAATATTTTTAATAGACATACTAAATAATCTGAGAATATGTCTCTGACAGGAAATCATAAGTAAATTTGGTATCGTCAGTTGAACTTGAATAAAACAGGCAAAACTCTTCATATAGTAGTGCCACTCAATGCACGCCAGAGTAATCAATGGATGCCAGAAGACTTATGCATAAATCCCTGTCTAGTGCCTATTCATCCAATATCCACAGGCTATTTTATAGCTTGTGACTTTTGTCAGTGAGGAGCCTTGGATCTGAGAGTACTGCCCCTAGATCTACTACTACTACTGTATGGAGAGCTTTGCCTGTTTTAATAACAGTTATGAGCAAGCATAAGAAATGGTGATCATGTGATATGAACTTGAATACAGAATCATATGTTTATATCAGAAAGTATACGATATAAGTGAAATTTTAAATATTTAAATTATCCTTCCAAATATTATATTTCAGCAATGCCCTCTGTGAATAAATAGAAGATCTGAACTTCAAACAGCCCATTCAAAAGGGTACCCTTAACAAAAGTATACCCTCTTGAATTGTATGCTGCAAACGATGTAATATATCCTTTTGAGTTGGATGTTTGAAGTCCAGAATTATATTTATTTACAGAGGATGTTACTGAAATATTATAATGCTTGGAAGAGTGATTTAAATGTTTTCTACTTAATTTTTAGCTAGTGATATGCAGTGTAATATTTCTTATAGTATAATTCTGAAAAAAATAGAGGAGAGATTGCAAAATAATAATAATTAATTTAATTAATTAAAAATATTAATACAAAAAACATAAAAGATAAATAATGTCAAATAAGAACAAACATATTATACATAATAGTTATCAAACTACAAACATTATTTTTTTTTTTTAAAAAAAGCTACATATGAGTTTTATACTAAACATAGAACATAATAAATTTATAAATGTTAATACAAAAGTTAACATCAGAAAAAAAAAAAATAGTTACATACAATAAATAGAATAATCAAAGTTGCAGCATTATTAACACATAGAAAATAAGAAATGGGTCAAGTCTAGTAAATAGATAAAAATAAAAGAATTAAACAACCTAATGCTATTTTAACTGAACTGTCTATTACTAAAGTCCGAACTGAAATCTGATAATGCCAATTGAATGTTCTTAGTAGAACAAGTATTTGCAATAAAAATATTATGACACTAAATAAGTGATATCAAAATATATTAGTAACCATCCTATACTTATGAAGAATAGCAACATATAATAAATAACAATCATAATAGATATACACAGAAAACACTAAATCTACCCAAATTAATAGGAATAGTATAAATTTACAAAATACATAAAGAAGTCAGAATTCAAATAGTACAACCACCCAAAGAGAAATATTACATAACAATAAAAACATTGGTAATAAGAAACATAAATAAGCAACAAATAGATCTTTATAACTATGTAACCAAGAACATAAATAAAAAATATGACTCAACTAAAAATTGATAAAAACTGCCAAATAACAAGATATCAACAAAATCAATATTAGTCCAAACACAAATACTATTACATAGAAATATCAGAGAAGTATGAAGTGCATTTGTAAAATGCATAACAAAATATTATCTTTCATTTTATAATGATTGATTATCACTGGGGAACAAAATTTTTGTTGCATTCACAAAAACACTTGCTCTTACTTAATTTGAGTGTACTGATTTCAAATCTGACATTAGTTTGCTACAGTTTTTTCTTTGCAATTCAAGATTTTAAGTTTTCATATTATTGTAAAATTTTCAACATTTAATTTAACATAATGAAGTAGAATGTCTTATTGGGCATCATCTTTGTGAAAATATAATAATTTATATCATGCAGTAAATACACTAATACAATAAAAGATATGATTGCATTAGAATTTGTCTACAATTTCAAAATAGAACACATTAAAACACTTATTTTAATGATAAAATTTGCACAAAACTTATTTAAATTCTACTCAGACAAAAACTTGCATTTGTACTTGTTGTTTGATTCTCCAGGAGTAGTCTGCCATCATATTTCTGTCCCATTGCCCCTGATAATGCTCTTCCATCCTCTTCAGATCTTGATGAAAGCATTCTCCCTGCTCATCACTAACAGTTCCCAGATTTGGGGGAAACTTATCAAGGTGACTATTCAGGAAGTGAATCTTAATGCTTATGTTACATCCAAAGTTATGGAAAGCCAACAGCAACCTTTGAACCAGAAGTTCATAGTTTTCTGCTTTTTTGTTGCCAAGGAAGTTCTTTGTAACTGCCACATAAGACTGCCATGCTACTTTCTCCTCCTTATTCATCTTCTTGGCTCATATCTGAGGATTCTAATTTGAGGTCCATCGAATACACTTGCTTTTAGCTTCTTGAAAGACAAGGCAGGAAAATCAGAAGTAATATGTTGAAAGCATTCACTTTCCCTATTCAAAGTCTAAACAAACTGCTTCATTAAGCCAAGTTTGATGTGAAGTGGGGGGAAAATAATCCTGGCTCAATTAATTACAGGTTCATTCACAATATTTTGCATCCCTACTTTCAGAGCTTCACATTTCAGCCACTTCTTCTGTATCCAGTGTTTCTCCCGAGTTTGGCTGTCCCACAAATACAGAAAGCAAGAATACTTTGTGAAACCTCTCTGTTATTCTAGCAGGAAATTTTTCATTTTAAGACCCACACAAATGATCCAGTTATGCTCCTTATACATTGAAGTGTGTAACAGCCACATATATAACAGAAAGTGTCAGGACTATTTCTTACATTTATACCTACTCAAAGAAGCCATGATTCAATCTAAAAACAAAATAAGAGAGTGTTAAGTGATGTTTATGAAACATTAATTGCCTTGTGGTTATGTTCAATCCAGGAGTCATTACCCTTTAACTCCAATTTGAAAACCAATGCATGCCATTAACTGTAATAAAAAGAAATTAAAATTGCATAAAAACTAGAGCATGCACCAAAAAATGGATTTCAGATTTGAAATCAGTGATGAAGAAATATATAGGAAAAGTTCTAAAACCTCATGCAACAGAAAATGAAAAAAAAAAGTTGCCCAGTGTAGCATAAACTAAGTACTGATTAAGCAGAATCATTGGTTTCATGATGTTAAAGAAGTCTATATGTAACAACATCACGAAAAGAACAACATCATCACTAAAACATCACATGATCACGTGCTTTTGTTTATAACAATATCATCAGTAAAAATATAAATAATCAAATCCAAATCCAAAAATTTATATAAATCAAAAATAGTATAAGGTAAATACAAATTCCTGAAGAACTTCGTGAATAACAGGATTAAAATCACTAACAGTTTGGATGAATTTTGGGTTCTGTTTTTTAGATAACTTTCAAGCTAGGAAATAAAATGACTTTGACAACCATATAAATATAAACACTGCTGACAACCTATATGATAAACAGAAATCAAATGCTTTAAATAAATACATATATACAGCACCGATCATTTGGAGATGCTAAACTCTAATTATAGACAGCATCCAAAGTGTTCTTTCCAACAACAAAGCCATATTTATGCACATAAATTTATCCATATCAAAAATGGTATCATCTTAACCTTGACTAACATCTCAAATAGCTTAGAAATAATTAAGATGTGCATAATATGCTGATAACTAATGAATCATTCTTTTAAAAAATGGGTGTTACAACACCAATTCTTACACTCGTGCAATATAACAACAGTTGATGAAAGGTTAAATCAAACTAAAATCAATACAAAAACAAACTTATTATCTTTGAGAATTTCTGAAGTTAAATTATCTAACCCATAAGAGTAAATACACAATCACTCAAGCTAAATAATTGAGTAACTGAAACATCCAAAATAAAGGAAAAAATAAGAACTCAAACACCAAATCACCAATAGAAGTTTCCATTAGTAATATATATATGCAATAAAATTATATTTTAAAAAAATGATACATAATTTTCAAGTCATTAATTTCTAAAAATAATATTTCAAATACAAGTAGACTTTAAATATCGATTGTATGAGATAGAGTGTATGAATGAATGAAGCTTAAAGTCTGCGTGTGTTAAAATTCCCTATATTATATTTATACTCCAGATATATAAAGTATGCTTGTATTATCCCACCCATCCCTCTTCTGTGTTTTTAAATGGACAAGATCCCACACATGAGGGAGTCAGAGTGTTTTAAAAGTCAACATGGCCATGCCAATAATATTGGCATTAACAAGGGATTTGAGAGTTCCATCATTAGATTTTCAATGAAATGGATAGCTGAAGATTTGCAGCGTGGAGTAGATTGAAGCCCGTCCATTAAAGTTTGGAGATTTGTTATCTTAATATAAACTGAGCACTGATTATAAATATATGTGTGGAAGATGATAATCTGGACTAACTGATGAGTGCTGGTTCTGCATGAAATATGTATACTGAAAATCATTTATCTTTTTCACATGTGAGTGGTCATATTTATTGAGTGTATGAGCTAGAATAAATGGCTGAAAGGAGTTTAAAAGTCTGTATTCCAAACCCCTATATTACTACTGCTACTAACAATAATTATTTTATTTAATTCAATTTATTGGATGTACATATCAACAGAATATAACCAATTACAGATTGTATATTCTAAATATAAGTTAAAAAGCCTAGAAAAGATATATAATCTTAAAATAAATGCACATAAAAAGTGATGTTAAAGGAAATAAGAAACAGTGAACTTAATTATTAGATTTGCTAATGAGAAGATTAATAAACTTATTGAAATCAAAAAACTTATTAATATAAGTATCATTCATACATTTTCATCCCATAAAAAAATCTGTTTATAAATTGTCATTTGCTCATAATGAAAAATATTTGCTATATCAAAAACCCTATCAGATGTGTGATGTTACTCCACAAAATAGTAATGTTATCATAAAAGGATATGCATTTTTCAGTCAACATATATCCTCCCAAGCTATAATATTTAAACATTCAACTAATGTTCCCAAACCTATTTCTATTTTAAAAATTGGGATTATAGATTATATCCCCATTGTTTTCAATATGAGAGTTTAATAAAAACATTTCTCCAAAATAATTTAAATTATACTGGAAATTATTATGAGTAATCTTTTTTATTTTCTATTAAGAAAGGTGGCACACCTTGTATCTCAATTACAAAAAATGCAAACATATTTTTAATATTTTGTAATTCTAATTTCTTTGCATTTTTGATGATACATTGGCTCTTAAACATGCTTGAATATCTTATGAACACCGGAGAAATAAAGCCATATTAGCCTTGTATATATATATATATATATTCAAAATTACCCCAGAATTCACAACTCAAACAAACTAGCCAAGAAAATAAACTCTTAAGACACTACCAATGGTTTCACTACTACAAGGAGACTTCTCAAGTGTAAAAAAACTACAAAATAGCAACATATTTAAACTAAATATTACCCACAATTCCACTACTTCATAAATATTACCCACAATCCCACTTACTTCCTAAGTTAGTGGAATTGTGGGTAATATTTAGTTTAAATATGTTGCTATTTTGTAGTTTTTTTACACTTGAGAAGTCTGCTTGCAGCAGTGAAACCATTGGTAGTGTTTTAGAGTTTATTTTCTTGGCTAATCTGGTTGAGTTATAAATTTTGGGGTGATTTTGATTATTTATTGACTACTTTACCTTTATGCTTTTAATATTTATATATATATATATATATCTAATATCAAAACAATTTTCTTCAAAATAAGTTAAGATACAAAATTGATTGTTATAAAGTTAAAATGAATAACACTAAATTTTCCTGTTTAATATCTCTACTTTTGTACATAAATATAAAAAAGATCCTCTTATTTCTTCAGTATTATATATTATGAACTATAACAGTGTTGTTTTAAACTCTGAAAATCAATCTCACAATAGAACATTAGATGCAGCACAAACAAATTTTATAATTTATTACAGTGCAATGTTTAGAACAATTTACATCTCTTCATATATACAAACCCTTAAAGATATATTTCTTACTAAAATGACTGAAAAGTAAATTAACAAAGTAAATAGCATTGTAAAATTTCTCACATTATTCTTGACATGCTTAAGAAATATAGTAAGACATTTTACATTGCAAAATCATGAAATAACTGTTTAAGAGATTCTGTATTATAGAGGTTTCAAAGATAACTTAATATCTTTTATCAAGATGTTATCATTTAGCAAATAAAATAATCAGTATAATTGAATATTTATAAACATAGTTTAATGTATTTGTGAAAGAGAGTACATGTATAGGCATTTACAGATATGTATGCTGTTCATATCTGTGAATGATTGTACATACATATTTATATATTTTACTAACATTCTTTTTGTTTGTTATATATTTTTGTAGTATTGTTCATATTCTTTCTATAATTATTTAATTGTTTTTTATTATTTTATCTTTTTTGTGGTGCTGTTGATATTCCTTCTATAATTAGCATTTTTAATGGTTTTAATGCAAAGTATTAGTAGTTGCTATTTCTATTTTTTTCATGATATCATGTCTTACTAATTACTTCTTTATGTTTAATTTTAATAATACAATTTGATAATATAAATTCTCATATGGATTGATATATTTTAGTTGTTTTTTTTTACTTATAAAATAATGATAATCAACAAATCTAACATTGTTATATAATATTCTGTGTAGGAACTTATGTGATTAAACTGTATAATTGAAAGTAAATATAAAAAAGAAGTTAGTAAAACAAGAAAAATGAAAAATAGAAAGAGCAAGTTCAATATTTAATATTAGATGATGGAAATAGTACAATATATAAATAAAATTAAAATACCATCATCACAAACCTTTAGGAATTCAGCAACTAGTAAAATTTTGAATTTAGATCATTCTCCTTTGTAAAAACAAAAAAAAAAAAAAAACTTATATAATTCTATAGATATTTAAAACTAGTTAGAAATAAACATTTTACCTATTAATAACATTTTTTTAATATAATTAAAATAGTATAGGAAATACTAATTGCAGTATTAATATTATCTTTAGTACCTATTATCTCTAGATAATTTCCTATAAATTATTTGTATATTTTGAACTATGTGGAAGATTTAAATTAATTAATTTATTATAATGAATTAATTATTATTGGTAACTACAACAAATAAAATTGTAAATGTTATTTTTCATCATGGCAACCTTTTTAATCCTTTAATTAAATGTTACTTTTTTCAGAAGTCAATTTCTCATTTTAGAATATGATTTTCTTATTTGAAATCTCACCTTTAAAAAGGATTCTTATTCTATGCAGGTGATTTTAAATAAATTTTCTAAATAAGCAATGTTTACTAATGATCATAGTTTATATCTTTTTTTCTAGGTGTTTCTTAGAGGTTTTAAATTCTTCTTTGAGATTATTTCTAAAAAAAATTATTTAAACAATATATTTAACATATTTTTCATGTCTCACATTTGTAATATTAAAATCTCTACTTTGTTTTATATTAAACTTTGTTGCTCAACATCTTTAAATTCTCACCTCCATTTTACCTGTTCTACTCATATAATGATATTTTCACCAATGATAATTTTTTGTTTTATATTTCAGTAAGTTTATCAATCTTCTCATTAATAAATCTAATAATTAAACTCAATGTATCTTATTTATTGCATCATTTCTTTTTATACTACCTTTTTTTTTTAGTAATATTCATTATTTATCTTTATTTATGTTTTACTTATATTTACAAAATACAAGCTGTGAATGTCTATATGGGAGTGATATGTACTTTCTATATGATGAATTCAATTATGAATATTTTATGATCATCATCATCATCATCATTATTATTATTATTATTATTATTATTATTATTATTATTATTATTATTATTAAAAGATGTAAAGAGAATTGATTTTTGGTAATACACATCTTAATTAACATTTATTTGTAACATAGTTCGATTACATAAATAATATTAGTTTATGCATTAAAAAAAAAAAAATACAAAATTAAATATATAATTGTCTGGAATCAAAAATTTCTAAATAGACATTTTAAATTTCAAATGAATATATATATATATATGTTTTACCCTAGATATAGTGAATTAAAAATGAATTTTTCTAACTCATGAAAGATACAATAAAATTCTCCACTTCTATTAGAGCAGTTTAGTAAGAAATATTGTAGAGATTAAATGAAAATCAAAAAGGGTGAAAATTATATAGTTGCTGAAAATGTCTAAAAGCTATTTAATTAAAACAACAAAAGTAAAATAAATATTAAAGAGTTAATGTTCAACGAGTTTTTAAAAAAAGAATCAAGTCATAAAGTAGAAAATAAAAGAAATTAAAAACATATTTAGAAAGAATTATTGAAACAACACGGTTAAAATTATTTACAGAATAATGTCAAAACAAAAATGACTTTTTTTTTTTCATGTGTCATAGCATCGGCCGGGACGCGAACCCGCTAATCCGGGACAACTGCTTGTAAGACAGCCGTGCTGACTTCTCGACCACCAACGCTTGACAACAAAAATGACTTTGTGCCTTGAAAAACGTTTTTTTTTTTTAATTAAAAAAAAAAAAAACTGCTTTATTAGTATTTATTTAAGAATCTAAAACTTAAATATTTAATTGTAAAGTATTACAAAGATTAAAGACTGTAAATCAAAGACTAAAAAGTTGTATATTAAGATTAACAACAGAGATTAAAAACAAAGTATGAGAGATATTACAGACATTATTAAGAAAAAATAAAAGACTGGATTAGATTTGAGTTACATTAAAGTCTAAAACTGTCCTAAAATAAATTACAGCCCAATAGAAAGACACCATGAAAAAAAAAGGTATGAATCAGAAATACTAGAATAAATTTGGATAAAATTTCAATTGCAAAATGGAGCAATAAAGTTTGACATGACATAATATCTTCTTACTATTGTACACATTAAAATTACTCATATCATAGAGTAGCTTATTTTATTTGTAACAGATGAACTTTTTCCTTTTAATTGGCATGAATAAAATGAGCATTGTAATGCTTTGGAAGAAATATAAGTGATTCATATTGAGTTAGTATATATATATTGGTGTTGCAGAAAAACTATAAATATTTTAAAAACTGCGGATAGAAAAACTAAATAAAGGCTCAACTGCAAGTAAACATTAAATATTTAGTAGATATTCAGTGAAAGGATAACAATAAATAAAGATGAATTCTTGTGAAGATGAAAATCACATATACGACTTAATATCTAAAAGAATAAATGATTTAAAATTCTCATTTTCTTTTAGCGATATCTTGTAGATAAATAAATACATTCTGAAGTTTAACATTTTTTTTTTCATCAAAAAAATTAATAACGACTGTGATAATAAGTTTCTTAATTAATTTGTTTATTTCAGATTGAGTTATATTTCTTAAAATTATAAGGACATTAAATTAATTGCCAAAAAAGAAATTAGATTTTTAAAAATGCCATCATTTTAATCTTTTTTACAGCTAATTAAAATAACAAATATAAAATAAACTTGAAAAATAGTTTGTTTATTTTAAAAAATAAACAAAACATTATCATTTTTTATTATTTTATTAAAGTATTATTATTTATAGTCAAGTTTAAATATGTTGAAAACGAAAATAAATCTTTTTGAGCAAATAAAAATGTAAATACAATTTTGTTGTTCTAAAATTGTTTTCAAAAATGATTTGTATGATAGCATAAATCTTCAAAATTGTTAACTTTATTCTTGACATTAATTTTTATCCAGTTTTCTACAACACTAACAGCTATATAATTTTCAAATTACTTTTCAAATTAAAAACACAGTTTATTTGATTATATTAATTAATAATTAAAGATCAGCCTTTTCAAGCTATTGTGCATGCGCTTTTTACTATTATTGTAAAAATTTGAGTTTAAATTTTTATTTTTTTTATTTTTCACAAAAGACTTCAAAAAAAAATAAAACATTAATTTGGAAACAATTTGAAAGCTAACTCTGAATAATCCTTCAAAAGATTTATTATATTTACACAGATTAGAAATATAAATTAACTTAACATGTAGAAAATATTTGAAAACTTGACCTTTGGTCAAGGTTTAGTGCTTGATTACAGTACACTATTGCCATGATACATCCCCTTGTGTTCAAAGAGAAATCATTGGAACCAAACATATTTGAGGATTCATTAAGGTGTAATTTCATTAAAATTTAACAATTAAAATTTCAACATCTTTCAGTAATTAAACACCTTTCTATGCACCCGTATTCTAATAAAAAGATTTGGTTATGACTCATAAACCATAGTTGCTTCTTCCTTTTGTCCAAGTTCATGTTTTACCAAAAGAGAAAACAAAAATAACTAAAAATTCAAAAGGATATGTTATTCTGCATTTCTTTATTTACAGAATTACATGCAATGTATCCTAACTTTTAAGAGCCAACAATAATTTTTGACTAAGCTGCCTCTAAGATAGTGGAGTCAGTGAAAAGAAAAATCATAATTTGTCATACTAGAAAACAAATTTTTTGGATAAAATATGATGGTTGTCCAGATTTTAAGTAGTCACTAGAAAAAAAACATAGTTCCCATTAAGTGTCACTGTTATCCTTTCTTTCAATTTTTATTCATTTATTCAACCATTATGTTATGTTTTTTTATAATACCCTCTTACATCTAAAAGTATTTGTAGAAGCTTCTGACAACTATATCAAAATAGATCACCATGTTTTATTAAGCTTTTCAATAAGCAATATACTGCTATGAAATATTGTGCTGATATTTTTATATGCACATGATTTATTTTTATTGTTCACGTATTTAAGTAATTGTGCTATATGTTTTATAATAACTAAATAATAAATATATTTATATGCATGCATTTATAGATAGATGTTTCATTTCTACTTATTTACTTATTTTATAAAAATAAAATAAAATAAAATTTAAACACATGAAAAAAAGATTTATTAAATATGTTTTTATGTAAATATGAGTGAATAAGTGAGTGTACAATCTGTGTATTAAGACACATATATATGTATGAATAAATGTATATGTATGCATATCAGTTTCCAACATTTTAAAAATTTTCCCTTTGTCTCAGATTCCATCTTATTGTTATTATCCATCAATAGAAAAATGCAGCCAATCGTGTCTCATTTTACATGAATTTTGGGAACAAACTTGTCAGGTGATCTAAAGGCATTAACCACATAAAATAGAATATAAATGGATTATTATTTATTTTTAAATATTGTATAGATAAAATAGGCTTTAATTCTGTTTTTTTTTTTTTTGTCTAAACTTTGAAAGATTTAGTTATTCATCAAATAAAGATATTATTAGGAATTATCATTAAAGATATTTTTGTTACTGAGAATATTTCTGTAATCATGTATGTACAAATCAATACAAAAAAACATAAATCAATACAAACAAACCTAATCATTATTAAATTAAACTCACTGATGTAAATAAAAATTATACATAACTAATTTGGAAAACAAAGACAAACTAAAAATTGACAAATTAAAATCCCAAAAATATAATTTTATTTGAAGCAACCAAATAAACAAACAAAACAAGAGCAATATAAAATTTTGCATAATCATCATTCCCTATTCTTACATAAGCTTTTTAAAAAGTAGCAAATTCTCCATATAGTAGTGCCACCCAGTGTAAGCCTTAGTTATAAATGAATGCAAGAAGGTTTACATTCCCAGACACCAAAATGTATAGATACTGATATGAGTTCAGATGCTAATGATCTTGGATTAAAAACATTATTATATTTTCATCTTTGGTTCATAGCTTGATAGTTAACTAAATAGGTAAAAGATAGCTGCTGGAAGGTTGCAATAGAGTTTAATATCTAGATGCAGTGCTCTCAGATAAAAGCCACAAGCTAGAAACTAACCTGAATAAAATTCTAGCATTAAGTACAATAACTGGTCATAAATTTAAAATTTTTAGTTTTTAAATATTACAAAGTATTTAAATATCACTTCACAACAATAATTATGGTTGAAGCTAATTTATTAAAATTAATTCATATTAAATGAATAAATTTTGAATTTCCAAAACCTATAGTTAAATATCACAAGCAGACAAATGTGAAATATCATTATATTGTTGATGTGATCCAAAATGGCTTCTCTTTATAAAGAATCAAAAGTTTCTTGAGTTTTAGCCTTTTTTTTTTTTTAATTTCTGTAAATATATTATTGCAAACTGGATCTTTCCAAATTTAAATCAACTGGCAAATTGAGGTATGATGCTTTTTCAACTTCTATCGGTTTTGGATTTAGAAATCTGATATATAAAATTAGGTAATTTCATTTGCAGTAACAATAATAGTTCTATTAAGATATTCAGTGTTCATAATCTTAATAAAATGATCAAACATGACCATATCATATAAATTTTATTTTTCCATGACCTCTTAATCATGTCAAGAAGAAATTTTATAAATTTATCAACAAATTTGGGATTATTTGTAAACTAATATTTTTCTAGTAAAAACATTACTAGTTTTATTCCAACTAGGAATGCTATATTTGTCTATCCTTGAAGGATGGACTCTTGGGTACCTTTAATGATAATTTTGTTAATTCTATCACAGTAAAAAGAGAATTCTATTAATATTAATTTCAAGGTGTTCAGTATATATAGATTTCAACTTGGGGCTGGGTGGTTTTAAACTTGGGAATATAAATTTAAGAGTGATTGCTAAAGCTTGGTTTATATTAACTGTAGGAGAAATTATCTAATATTATTTTAATAGCAGCAATGTTGAACACTTTTTGCTGAAATAAAATATAAATCAGAAATTATCTGTGTCCCGTCTACATCAATGGAAATGTAATCTTTTTTTGAAATCGGGGAACACAATATATTTATTTTAACCAAACATTAAAGGTAGATTGAAATTAAAAATAAAAACCTACTATAATTTAATTATTAACATAACCTTCATCATTACTAAATTTCAAGAGATTCAACTTTCTTTATTAATGTGTTTCTAATTCCCATTTGCATATTTCCAAGGACTGCTATTGAATTTGAAACATCTTATAAATGTAAAAGATGTAGATATAAAAAGATACAAAAAAGCAGTGTAGGGAAATTTGTAAATATTGGATATTTAAGATAATATATCTATTGATAATTTCTACATTATATGAAGCAAATATATATTAAACCATGTTTAGTATACATCTTATAAAAACAACATGAAGTCATGGATTATAAAAAGAAGCATATTATTAAAAGAGTTATAATTTTCCTAAAGTGTAATTATATACTCAATGAATTGTATTATTAAATTTAAAAATTTCATTTTAAAATGTGATATATCTTCAATGTTTAATTAAAATAATTTTATTGTTTTATGTTTGGGAAAAAAAACATCATTTTGTATAGAGTATATCTGACACATGATATGCATCATGGCTCCAATACATGTAGTTAATCCTGGTGCAGCTATTCAACACAATTATACCCAAATTCATGTCAATAGCTTTGATTGTGAATTCACAATTTGCTTCCTTTAATTAAAAATTAATCAAAAAGTGGTATCATTTCTACAGTGAAAATCTTAATTTTTTCATACTAATGCATGCTACTTGCATACCAACCCTAACACTTTCATAAAAATCAAATAAATTTCTTTTTAGTTTAATCAGTTAAGAATCAGTCAAAAATATGTGTCTTCCAATCAAACATTCTGTTACTCTAACTTATAAAATATTTAATTATCAACAATGGTATTGGTCAGTTTGAGTTGTCTAAGGAATAATACAGCTGATAAACTCTGAAATAGTGATCAACCTGAAGCTGGTTAGACAGATTAAACAAAAAAAGATGAGAGGATAAAATGTTTTAAAGTTATTTATCTCTGCAATACAATCATTTTTTATTATTTTGTCATAACTATAAGATTTAAAAGTTAGCAACAATTTTGTGCAGTAAATTTTTAGGTTCTCTTTGTTTAGTATGCTCAAGTATTAACTATGCTATTATTCACATAATTTAAAATGTATTATTTTTACAGTTCTGCACATTTGCCACTGATAATATGTAAAATAACATTAATTTCAAAAAATGTAACATCTGTTGATTTATGCAAATGCAAGTATACAGTTTATTTCATTTGCAGAATCTGATTTATTATTTTTCTCTAAAAAAAATTCATCATCATTTTCAACCATTATTGATACCAATGCAGGATGAAGATCTCTCCAAGTTCAATCCATATTCTCTAATCACTAGTCTTTCTTCTCCACACTGTCCCACTACACTTTTTTATTTCTCCATCTATTTCACATGTTGTCTCTTTCTAGGTGTTTTATAATCTCTTGGAATTCTGTTTATAATTCCAACTGTCCATTTATTATCTTCTCTTCTAGAAAGGTGTCCAACCCAACTCCACTTTAGACTTTGACTTCTTTCAATGACATCAGTAACACTAGTTTGTTCTCTCACCCACTTATTTGAATTTCAATCTCTTCTTCTTACTTCTAACATGCATTTCTCCATCTTAGTTCCATAAGTAAGATTCAGTAAAACATATTTATTAGAAAGCTTCATTTTCAAAGACATAGGAATATTTCCAAGTTTCCATATATAGTAATAATCTGACCAAGACATCTGTGGTTGTTAATTGCTTCCAACTCATCATTATCAATTTTTTATTTTCTTCTTTTGAGAAAATCCATTGAACATTATTTTAGTCTTTTTAACATTTACCTTTAATCCCACTTTATTACTTTCATCTGATAACTCTTGCAACATTTCCTCAAGCTCTAAAGCAATGTTTGCAAAAACAACTGATTCATCTGCAAAATCTAAATAATTTAAATAATCTCCATTTATTTTTACTTTCTTAGCTTCCCATTTTAATCTACAAAATATTTTTTGCAGCACTGCTGTAAAATGTTTTGGAGATATGGAGTCTCCCTGTCATACACTCTACTCAATGTTAATCTTTTTAGTATTATTATTTAATCTAATTGTTCCTGTTGCATTTTTATAAATATTCTTCACAATATCATAGGTCTATATCTTTATGATTCAATGCTTTAATCACCCTAATGGAACACTTAGAATCAAATGCCTTTTTATAATCTACAGATCCAAAGCACAACAGCAACTAATATTCATTGGTCCTTTCTATAACTTCTCTTGATACTTGGAAATCCATCCATTGTACTAAATCACTTTAAAATCCAGCTTGTAGATAAGTTGTAATTATTTTGGTAAAAAATTTGTATAGAACTGATAAAAGACAATAAGTCTGTAATTTCTGATATATTCTTTATCACCTTTTTAAAATATTAATAATGCATTCTTCTAATCATCAGGCATATCTTTATCATTTAAAAATTTGGCATATAATTTTGCCCCCAAAAATATATTTCTTCACCTACTTCTCTTAAGACATAGAGTATAATTCCATCATTACCTGGAACTTTGCCCTTCTTCATAGATTTAATTGCATATCTGACTTCTTCATTTAAAATCCTGGGCAATTAAGATGATATAGTAATTGTAGAAGGTATTTTTCCTTGGTCTTTAATTCTATATAATTCTTGATAGAACTCTTCTACACCATTTCATGATGTCCTCCCTTATTGCATCTTTTTTTTCTTATTGCAGGAATAAGTGTCTTACCAATATCTGCACTTAAATAATGCAAATTAATAGAATAATTTCTTCATTAATAAAATGTTATTAATCTAAAAAGTAATTTTAATAATATACATTTTGTAGTTATAACGTTTTATGAGGATCAAAAACAGTATAACACCATATTAGATCTTGGCTAATTATTTTTTTTCAATGAACTACTTACTATAATATAAAGATTATTTCTAAGGCTAAAATCACAACATGTACAAAAATGATGTTTGTTTGTGCAATAATATTTTAATTGTTAATACTTTCCTTATAATTATAACTCAGAGTTTGAATAAGTTAAAAACTGGATATTGTTTAAATAATTCCTAAGCATGCAATATAATATTTTTCAAAGTTTTGTTATAAATAACATATTACTATGATAAAGATACCATTCATAAAACAAAAACATGGGTAATGTGATTTTTTTTTAAAAGAGAAAGAGAATTGTAAAAAACAAGTTTAAAATGAGTTTGACTTCACAAATCAATTCCTGAAACTTATGTACTGTATGTTAACATATATCGCATGTTGTTTCCAAATTCTGTTTATTTGACATTTAAATTTTTTCAATTTTTTAGACAAAAAACCTTTTTTCTTCCTTTGGATTTTTGTCAGTCTTTCTGTCTGTGAAATCTTGTAACTCAATTTTCACTCATTTTGAAATTATATTTATTCATGACGATAAAACATTTTTAAGTATCTGCGATTAATTTTAGAAAAAAAAAAAGCAAATAATTAAAAAATTTAATTTTATATGGGATTTCATACTCATTAGGGAACTGTTATCTAATAATATTACTATAGAAAGAAAAAATTAATGGTAAATAAAGTAAAGGAAGAAAAATCATTAAAACAAAAAAACATTTACATAGCAAAGTTAGGTTCCTAAACAAAAATAGTCGGGGGGTGGAGATAACTGTAATATTGAGTTATAAATATATTAAATAACCTCCATACTATGGGGAGGGGGGAATAACTGTAATATTGAGTTATAAATATATGAAATAACCTCCTTACTACTAGACATTCCTTTATATCATATGAATAAAGATAAGGAGTGTGGCGTAGTGTGAAAGTTATTTAATATATTTATTAAGATATTACACATGGATAAGAGAGATGTGAATAACTCCATGTGTGTGTGTGTGTGTTTAATTAAAAAAAACAGCTATATTAATTTTTAACCGAGGTTTAAAGTTTATATCTGTATTAGAGGCAATCTCTAATTTGGTAAATGATTCATAATCATCATTACTATATTTATATGAAGTGGATGGGGTCAAAGATATGGATGGAGTGAGTTTGACACTTGTAAATCCAAATGTAACAATGTAATATTGACCTTTACAAAGACAACTTACTTTATGGTGTTGTCTGCTTAGACAATTATAAAAAATACTTTGCAAAAATAAAATAAAATACGTATGCTATGCTGTTGAAACTTCATATTTTTTTTCAATATCATTATAGTATCATTAAGTGTTGCATAATATGACTTAACTGAAACACAGGCTTATTATATACCTGTGTCTACATATGTAATATATAGGGTATATGAGCACAGACTTTCACACAACCCACCACTCATCACTCTATCTAATAACACTGATACATTTAAACACTTATATGTTGAAAAGATAAATAATCACCAATATATGTATTTCATGCTAAACCAGAAATCATCAGTTGGTCCAGATTATCATCTCTACACTACTCAGATAATCTCGGCCTCAGGGTGGCCTTTGAGCATTCCATCATCAGATTTTCAATTGGATGGACGGTTGAAGAGTTGGAGTGTGGAGTAGATTGAAGCCTGACCATTAAAGTATGAGGATTATCTATCTTAATATATATCTGAGCACTTATAGCATATATGTGTAGAGATGATAATCTGGACCGACTGGTGATTGCTGTTTTAGCATGAAATACGAATATTGGTGATTATTTATCTTTTCAACATATGTGTTTAAGTGTATCAGTGTTATTAGATAGAGTGGAGAGTGGTGGGTTGTGTGAAAGTTTGTGCTCATATACCCTATATATTATAATATGACTTAGAAAATGGCCAATTAATATCTTCCGTTCATGAATTATAGAAAGATTGTTGACCTTTAAATTAAACTAGTTTTTATTAATTATATTTATGAAACAAGAGAGTTTATATTTGTTTATTAAAGTGATGCATTTAAAAAATTACTTTTCCCACCCCCCCCCCCCCCCCCCCCCCCCCCCCCATTTCCCCCCCCCGGCCGTTTTGGCATTACATTTTTATTTTGCTCTCTCATTTTAAAAAGTTAGGAAAGTAAAAAGTACCACAAAAAAAAAAGATCGTTCTTTTTTTTTTCATGCGTCAAAGCATAGGACGGGAAGCGAACCCACACACCCGGTACAACTGCTTGTAAGGCAGCTGTGCTGACCACTCGTCCACCAACGCTCGCGTAGCACTCATGCGTAAAAATAGTCTAAGAATATTTCTAAGCATGAGCAGCTGCATGCTTTTATTTTAATCGTAATATCAAAAATAATAATAAAAAATTGTTACTTTTTAGGGCCTTTATAAGAATAAAAGTGTTTTTTTTATTTAATCTCCATTGTATTCTTTAGTCATACCCTCTCAATGAAAGCACTTAATCTTCTAATTCTTTATAATAAAAAAGATATTAAAAAAAAAATAATTAAAATTTCAGAAATCTCTTATCTAAAAAAAAATATTAATTCAATTGAATCTTAATAACAATTAATTGTCAGAAGTTTAACTTTAAAAAAAAAAAAGATTATCCAAACAAAAAAAAATTGTGTTTTATTAGAAAAAAAAATCACTTGTCCTAGAATCTACATAATCCTTTTCAATCAGAACTAAAAATGAATAACAATAAAATTATTTAAATATAAACTTGTTAGGGATTCCACTTTTATTGTTAAAACGAGGTTGCCTTGACAACAGTTTGAAATTGTTGATTGTTATTGATACTGGGATTATCTAAGTGATCGGTTTTAATGAACACTTGTTTGAAGACTGTCATGTCTGACCTTACCTTCAAAAGTGGACTAGTCCAGATTCCTTCCTTATCTGATTGGATTGAGCATGCATTGCTGCTAACCAATGTGTAAACATTAGGGTAACCAATGTATAAACATGGCCAAACGGTAAATGCAAGTTAGGCCAATGTGTAAACATGTATACAAAATCCTCTCTGAATCTGATTGCTGTCAGTAAGATAAGGAATCTGGAAATAAATAGTCAGTCTTTTTGTTGGCAAGCCAGAGAACAACTGTCTACCTATACAACTGAACATGCTCTCTATTGAAACTACTTCTAATAGTGAAGATGTTTCTACTATATTAACTACCGATACATCTATGCAGTGAGACAAGACCTGATAGGATTGGAAGTTGCTACAATGATGGCAGACTCAAGGCAAGCTGTCTTATACAGCCGGAAGAGTTATTTAACAAACTCAAGGCAAGCTGTCCAGTAAAGCCAGAAGAGTTAAGACAAGAATTCACAAGGCAGGATAATATATACAGCTTGAAGTGAGTCCAGTCATTTGGAATGACCAGCACAGTATTAACTATTCTTATCTATGTCAACTGTATTTATTGAGGGTTCATATTTTTATTGATATTACTATTGGTTTGAATCTGAACCCTGCAATTCAGGCAAACACAATGAAGACATACATATTTGTTTATGAAATATGTAATTCAGTTTTATTTTAATCTGTAAATTATTTTATATAATATATGTGTATGTATGAAAAAAAAGATGACATCCTAAAACATATTATAGAATTTTATAAATAAATTGTAGTAATAAATCATGGATAAGTAAACAGCCCATATAAAAATGGCATCATTTAAAATGCTCATATGATACCTTTATCATTAGATTTTATCAATGTAAACTGAAAACTGAGATGCTAAAATAAAGTATCCTAAGAGAGTAATGCAAAATGGCAAACTAGCACCTAAGTTGCCCTGCTTGGTTTGCTGCAGCAGGTAAAGCATTCAACTTGGAATCAGAAAGTCCCAGGATTGATTTGGGCACTCAAACTTCTTATAAACTCCCAAGAAATAAAACCATGTCTTTTTTTAAACACCTAAATCTTAATTGACTATTATTAATTAGACAGTGTACTAAAATGGCTGGTGACTCCAACTATTTTCATACCAAACTGAAAAAGTTGAGGAATGCAATAAAATTTATAATGAATGGAAAGGCTATGCAAAGTTTCAAAATCATTAGAGATATTTTAAAAGAAATTGGGTAAAATATAGAAATTATTGGTAATATTGTGCACGAAATATGTAAATGTATTAGGTATATTAGTCTTTTATTAGTTCTGTACCAATATTTACAAAGATCATTATATATCTATAGAGAATGATGGACTTTGAATGAAAAGAACAGATGGGTTTTAAAAAATGGTTATGGTACTGTAGACATATTCTAATGTTAAAAGTGAAATACACTCAAAATGCAACAGCAGTGATTTGATTACATGGCAAAAAGTAAAAGATTAATATTGGTGAAGTATAAAACACAGTAATATCTTTTTTAAACCACTAAACATCACATGATTACCATTCTTTATGCTTATACAAGCTGTATAACTCAGAGGCAAAACTCTCCATACAGTAGTGCCACCCTGTGCCAACCAGAGTAATCAATGGATGCAGGAAGGTTTGTGCATAAAATCCCTACCTAGTGCCTACTTATCCAATATCCCCAGACTATTTTCTAGCTTGTGGCTTTCATCAGTGAGAAACCTTGGATCTGAGAGCACTGCACCTAGATATCAGGATGAGTAGGCACTAGATGGGGATTTTATGCACAAACCTTCCTGCATCCATTGATTATTCTGTCTTTTTTTAAATTAGATATTGAAGATGATGTGATTTGTTTTTACCAAAATAAAACATGAGCTTAAAGAAATGAAATAAATCTAGCAGATAAAAACAAGTAAAATAGGATTACAGATGAATACTAATATAATGTTCAATGCTATGAATAGTAATAACGGTGGATTTGAAAATTAGAAGTTCCTGGATCAAAATTTTACTGACCTTTTGCTGCTCAATTTTTATTATTAATAATATTCAATAATTTTTCAAGATTAATAACAACAAGTTAAAAAATAATTACAAATATTTTGATCCAATTATTAAAACAGAAACATAATGACGAAATTATATAATAAAATGGAATGGGGATTTTAAAGAGAAATAACATACTAATAAAAGAAATTATCCCTGTGTGCCTGAAAAAAATGATACTAATTGCCTTCTATCAATGCTTATTTATGGATCTACTTAAAAACTTTATAAAAAAACCAGCAACATAAAGATTGAAGAGCAGATAGTAAAAAATGCACCATATTAAAAATAATAAGGAAATAATAAAAAATTAAATGAATGAAAAAGAAACATATATTGTATCACTTTTGTCAATGAAAAATTAAGAACGTAAAATGAATGTAGGTCAGATATGATATTAGAAAAAGATAACAGATGATCAAAGTGGATTTAAATTGGAATCCAAAAAAAATCGTAAGAAACTTAAAAAATGAGCATATGGGTGAGATAAAAGTTTTTTGACTGATGTGAGGAAAGAAATTATAAATGGGGGAAGGCAGATTGGAATAAAGACGAAGATTTTCATTCTGCAGTAAATAGGTAATGTGTGAAAATAATGTATGTATATTAGAATAATACTTACTTATGTGTATAATTCATATGAAAATAAGTGTAAAATTACAATAAGTCAATATTTAAATTATTCTGTACTCTTTGTTTTTCTAAATCAATGGCTCTCAACCTTCCGAATGCCGCAACCCTTTAATACAGTTCCTTATGTTGAGGTCAACCCCAACTTGTAATTTTGCTACTGTTATGAATCGAAAATATGTTTTCCAATGGTTAAGCAGACCCTGTGAAAGAGTTGTTTGACACTCGAAGTGCTCACAACCCAAGTTCAGAACCACTGTTCTAAATTATCTGAAGGCAATCTTATAAAATCAAAAAGTTTCTAAAGTTCTAATAATAAGCATACAATAAAAAGTTTTTGGTAGCTAATTTATAAAAGTAAGAATATAATTATACAGGCAACATTAATTTTAACAAATTCTAAAATATATTAACAAGAAGAGAAAAAAGACTAATAATTAATAGTCAAAACTTGAAAATGAATGAATGAGTACAAAAAAAGAAATATCCATTGTTAAAATTTAGAATCAATCGAGAAAATGAAAATATATGTTTTGTACAGGGTAAAAATCATCTTCAAATATATTTTTTACAAGACCTCTACTATTTTTGTGTTCATTTCTTTTGCTTTTTAATTGTTTCAGTATATATATACTTCAATCATAATTTCTAATTAAACATTATTACTCTCTCTTATGGTACAGTATATGGCTGCAACTACTTGCAATTTATATCATTTGAAAAGTTTGTCTGGTAGCTGAGAGTTTCTAGGCAAGTGTTTAAGGATTGTTTTTTAGATAATATCTATCAACAGCTATAAAATTATTAATGGAAAGTTTTTATTATTAACTAGATAAAAGAAAGAGAATCATAAATCTCTCACTAATTAGTAAGTGATAAGTTCAAGAAGTATTGTTTCTTATATCACTACTCATCTATGGAAAAAACTACAGATCTTCGCCCTATTTGTCAAGCGTTGGTGACCGAGTGGTTAGCACAGCTGTCTTACAAGCTGTTGTCCCGGGATTCGTTTCCCGGCCGACGCTTTGACACATTAAAAAAAAGGGGGGAAATGTTTAAAACGATTTCCTTACATTTCATTTCTTCTATTTCCATTTTTCTTTCTGTTACATATAAATGCTCATTTCTTTCTCTCTTTGAGCACTGATTATATATATATGTGTGAGTATAGTATTCTAAACCAACTGATGATTGCTGGTTTAGCATGAAATACGTATATTGGTAATTATTGATCTTTTCAACATGTGTGTGATCAGGTGGGTCAGCAATATGAAATGGCACTGAGAGTGGTGGGTCGGGTGAAAGTCTGAGTTCGAATCCCGCATATATTACATATATAAATGCAGGGTTAAGCCTGTACAATGTATTAATATAAATTGTAATATATTTTCTGCCTGTGAACGTTCATTTTAAAAACTATTTATATATATAAAATTAAATAGACATATATAATCAAAATGCACTGGAATAAATTCTACAATATTCAATATACCAATATAAAAAAAAATATCTATAGCCAGCTTATGACGCCATCCTATACACACACACACATAAATTCATGCTTAAGAATGCATATAAATATACAGGTCTTTATACGTGTGAAAAATTGAATTCTAAAAACTAAACCATGGGTTTTTCGGATTAAATTATTGATCTGAGACAAAATTCCGATGACTTGCTTTTAGTATTCTTATTCATATATTGATTTTTTGGCAAAATACAGGTGCATTATGATAAGTTTATTAAAACTAAAAAAATTACTTCTACTAAATACATATATATAAATTTGTATAAAAGTAATATTTAATGGTTTCAATATATATATATATTAACGGACATATTGATTTTTTCTGAAAAATTTTATTGAAATGGTTTAAAGTGAGAGATGGCTGACTTTTTTAAAATGAAATATTTAAAAAAAATAGAGCCCTTGCCTATTGTTTGCAGAATAAAACTTCGGGGACTATTTAAATATTGTACATTAAACTACAGATATATCGTTTAGCTATAACAATGTATGCAAGTAAACCTTAAATATAATTATATTTCTCTGTGTGTCATGTGATTTTTAATTCTAGAAGATAATTTAAACAAATTGCTTGAAATTATTGCAAAGGCTGATCAATTTATTTTTTTGAGATATAAAAACAAACATTAATATTAATGAACATCTTCTGAGCCCAATTCTGAATTTTTTTTACTGACTACCAAATGATCAATGTGATTACCCCTTTAGATATCGAATTATTTTGGAAAAACAGGGAATTAATTTTATTTGTCTATTACCTAAAAGTCTAAAGTAATGCTATTTGTCAATTTCGTTTAGAATATGCTTCTATTCAAAAAATTATAACCTTCAATAAACAGAACTGTTTTAATTTACCTTATAAAAATCGAGTTATTTCACATTCAAATTGGTTAAATGTAATGAAAATTTTTAAATAATGTTAATAACTGAAGAAAAATATAAGAAAACATTTGAAAAAGAATCTCTAGTAAAACAAAAGAATTCTATTTCAATCAATCATTATGTAACATCACAGGTGATTTTTTTGTCTGAGAGTGATTTTATTTCTCTTAGAAATTACAATCTCTTATTATTTAGCTTCTAAAAATCGATTTATTTCACATTCAAATTGGTAAAATGTAATGAAAAATTAAAAATAATGCTAATAACTGGAAAAAAAACATTTGAAAAATAGCCAGCAGTAAAACAAAACCAATCATTACATGACAAGGCTGATGATTTTTTTGACTTAGAAATTATGATCTCTGAATACTCATTTTGTCATTTTTTCTTCATATAAAATTCAATATTTTAAATAAAAATCTAAATCTACATACAGTATTGGTCAATATAGGCACCTTATTCATTAATACAATGTAAAAAGTAGTCATAGAATACTTAAATATTTATGAAAAATAGTTACATTTTTCTGGAACATAGATTCACATTGATATGCAAATAGCGATTACTATTCTTGAATAACGGTCAAAAGCTATCCTCTTTCCTTTGATTATTTTTCTTCTAAAATTTTCAAATCAAAATTCATTTTCAAGTAAAGTAATGTAAAAACTTAATTAACAATGAAAAAAATTATTAGAAATATTTTTTTTTTCATTCAAAATCTATTATGAAAGCATAAAACACTCATAAAACATTTTGATTTGATTTCTGACAGTGACACTTAGACATGCCTAGGGGACAATGACCAAAGCTCACAGTCAGTGCTCACCAGCACCTTATAAAGGTAAAGAGTCTGTACTATATAACAATAGAGACAGAAAAATTGATATTTTTCAAAAATTACTGCCAAGTGCAGATTTTTTTGGAATTAAAATCTTTAATATGCAATTTTCTATAAAATAAGCATAAAATGATTTTGCCATCAAAAATGGCCAAGATACAGCACAAGAACAGATTCCAGGTGTAATAAACAGTTAAAGGCATATAAATGTATCCAAGCCTTTAACAACAGATACTTATTCGATGCAAAATTACACATCATTGGCTTTAATTTTCCTTTTTTTTGACAATAATGTGCAAAGAGAATTCCTTTAATGACACAATCCAGTTATAATTAAGTGAAGAATAAATACTACCCTTTTTCTTTCTGAATTATGAAAGTGAAATTTAAATTGCTTAATATAACCCATAAGTTAAGCTAATCACACTTGTAAAATTCATTGATCTGGAATATGACACCCATGGACACACAATTGAATTTATATCAATCACAAATAAATAAATGAAATTCTGGATTTTTAACTATGGAATATCTTTATATAGCAAATCTGCAATACAATGTATTTTGGTGGATTTTTCTTTCTTTCACATTTTTGCTGTTTCCCCTAGAATATCATCAGCATCCTGCCCCAATTGAATGGACAGATAATTAAAATTTTTATTCTTCCATAGTTTTATAAATTAATCACATAAATAATAAAATTTAATAAATTTTCAGACAGATCTAAATGCATCTCTTCTGGTAATGATAAAATTACAAGAACTAAAATTACAACATCTCCCTTCTATTTATAAGATTCTCTTGATGGCATTACTGTTATCACAACAACTGTTGGAAATTGCTCAAATTCCACTTAATGAGGAAAAAATTTTCAAGAAAATTTTGACTCCAATTAGTTAGTGAAATAGAGATTTTGAAAAAAAATTGGATACAATGAAAATAAAATCCTGTTTTACAAGTTCAGTATTATTTTTCAATTTTAAACCAAAATAAAAAATTCATATTATAATGCTAATACATTTTAATGGATATAAATATTTTTACATATGTTTTTTAAATAATAATTTTTATATTACTAATTTATAAACAACATATATGAAACATAAAACATTTAATTTTATGATAGGTGTTGCTATGGAAATTGTAATAACAGAAAATGAAATGTATAATACTTAATAATAATATTGATTCTATTTAAGTGATCAATCTATGACTCATTTAACTATTTCCAAAATCTATTTATGTATTCAGATGTCTATATTTTTCTCAGAAATTGATCACAACAGATTTATAAATTGATGCTAAATGTTAATAATAAATAAGAATGTTGTTTGAATAGTATAGTTGCCATATTTATCTGGCTAATATTAATACTTCTACACCCCCATTATCCATAGATCAAGTGAAATAAAAATTAAACAAGACCAACAGACTTCTTTATTTTTTTAAATACTGTGACATACACCAATCTGGTTACTAACAATTTATAAATATTGAATTAAATGTTTCTGTGGATTGTTCTTATAAAATAGAATTGAAGAGATAATATTCATTAAATAGAGAGAGAAACTTTAATCTTTGTTCTTGCCAGGAAATTCTCAATTACTACTAACTGACAATTCTTGAGGCTAAGCAAGTTTTACTCATAGACGTATAATAGCTTTTTTGTTGGGATTCATATTCTCACATCTATAAAAATAGCTTTCTGGGTGTAAATCCCTCCCTTTTACTAAACAAAACATCCCCAATAAAAGAACTGTTATAGGTTTATGAGTAAAACTTGCTTAGGCACAGGAATTGTCAATTAATAGTAATTGAGAATTTTTTGGTTACATCAAAGATTTTAAGTTTACTCTATTTCATGGATATTATCTCCTCATTTCTCTTAATTATATATGTCTTCCTTGTAGTAAGTTATAAACAACACTTTTTTAAGGATCTAAATTTGTCGCTACAAAACTATGCACATATAAAATCAAAAAATAATGAAGAAAACTTTTTTAATCCTGATTCTTCAAAATTTGACAGCATATTTTTTGAAGAGCTGCTATAAAAAAAAAATGAAAAGTTTTGAAAAATTACTTAATAATAAAATTAACATTTTTTAAAAAATAAGAAAAATCATGTCTAAGATTTTCAATGCAATTCTGTTATTTCTAAAAAGTTGAAAAAAGAATACTAATTATAATATATCAAATATTATTATGAATTATTATACATTCATATAAAAAAGATATAAATAAACCTAATTTGATAATTATAAATTTATTTAACTTTCCACTGTATTCATGAAACTTAACAAATCTTGTCTAAGAAATAATCATGGTTCCAATTGTTAATTGAATAGTCTGAAAAGATTATTTTCTCAATTATGATTCTCATCATAGTAAATCAACTCATGCATGTTATTTAATTCTAAGCTCTTGCAGAAGTAACCGTGATACAATTTAATTTAAAAATTATAAACATTAAAACAATAATAAAAATAACCAAAAAACAGGGTACTTTGGTATTATTTATGCTATGACATTATTTTGGTGATGATTTTGTCTAATAATAATTATTCAAAGTTTCCTATTATGATGTCATGCCATCCTACTCCTGATATGACTGTCATATCAAATAAAGACACATTACCAACTTTTGACACATACCATCAAGTTATAAAACATGCTGACCTGTGTGATTTTGTGCTATCAAAATAGACATATTGTCATTATGGGAAAAGGAAAAAACACATTGATACTAAATAAAAACAGGTTAATTTGGTATTTTTTGAGAGTTTTTAATTCAGCACTTTGTGACATCAAAAACATCCTTCCCTCTCCCCTGTCATAACCCAGCACATTTATTAGCAAATTTCAAATAAATAAAATAAAAAAAACACAAAGTTTAATCTCTGGCATCATTTGTAAGTAATTAAAAATACATTTACAGCTAAAATTATATATAGTTTATTAAAAAATATATATTTCAAATATAAGGTTAAACTTACTTTTAGATAACACTAAAACTTAAACTTACAGTTCACTAACTTTTTTTAGGTTAAAAAAACATAAAGCTAAAACTTTGTTAACAATTCACTATTAAAAAACGTTTCAGGGTTTTTTTCATATTTTTCCTTTTTTCATAATGAATATATCTCTCTATTATCAGAAATAAGATTTTTTTAGTCTGGAGTTTGGTATTACATATG